>JAPEBW010000001.1:0-196379 GCA_027405785.1 Ophiocordyceps robertsii | reverse complement strand
AGGGTCAGCGTTGAGGTCGTATAACGAATAAATGCCTCTTTTCCAGCTGCATGTGCTAGGCTATTCTTTGTGTTTCCACCTTCATGTCCTTGCCCGAAACCACTGCTGCAGTCAAGTGCTTTTATTCACCATGATACGTCGTGTTGGTGCCATGAGATTAACACCTGCCTCGGAAAGACGACCAGCAGACACGGATCCAGCTCTTTTCCGCTAGCAATAAGTCAGTAGGCGGCAGAGCCGTGTGAGCCAGGGCTCGCAACAGGCTCGCCCGTCATATCCTCAAGCAGAACGGCGGGGAGGTCCGGGCTGAAGCCGCTGTCGACCGGGCTATAGATGACGATGGAGCTGCTCCTCCGAGGGCGGCTGCCGGGAAGAGAGCCGCTCTCGCCGGGCTCCCGCGGAGAGTCGAAGCCGTCCAGCCCCCGGTTCAGCCTGGACAGGGCGTCGGCGAGGGCGTCACTGTAGACGGTCTCGGGACCCGTCTCCCAGTCACAAGACAAAGGGGGGCTCGGGGGCGGCGAAATGGAGACGAGGTCGTCGGCCGCGGGAAGGGCAAGATGCTCGTCTTTGGCTTGCACCGGCGTCGGTTGGCCAAAGTAGACCCTGATGCGCTCGCCTAAAACGGCCTCGCCATTCCAGGCCTGCCGGACGGAAATGGCCGTGTCGACGTCGAAGAAGGAGATGACAATGCGGCGGAATGACTTGAGAGGGGCAAAAGCGTGAATGGGCGCCGTCTTGGAGATGCGGTTGCGAATCGTCTCTAGAGCATCGGGCTCAAAGAGGGCGGGCGTGTTGAGATTGGTGAAGAGTAGCGTGTTGGAGGGTGGTGTCGGTGGCACCAGAGGGGGGAGGTTGGAGAGGTCTATTGTGAGCTTGGCTCTACCAGAGACCGAGGGCCGTTGTGAGGGACGCGGCGTCGGTTCCATCATGGCGGCACCATGTGGAGGAAGGTTGAGGCTGGTGTCGTTCTCGGCCTTGTCAGATTCCCAAGACTCGAGCGTATGGGAAGCCAACGAGAGTTTGGCTCCGGATTCAAGTTATACCCCGGGCCTTATGAACCATGAGATTTGAGCCTAGCAAGCAGGCACGTTCCTGCAAGAACCCCCTCCTCCTCCCGCCGAATGTGTACCATGATCCATCCATACCATATCATGTTATCCACGAGGCAAGCTTGGCCAATAACACTCGCCGCTAGCAGATACAAGCCCCTGCCGGTTTTTTGCACAGCCTCTATTACTCTGGCGAGACGGCAAGGACGGCACAAGTCACAGTAGTGGAAACATGCTGCTAGGGAGGTCAAGAGATGGGAGTGACGCCGGACTGCCGGGATGGGACGGGACGAGTAGCACCTTGTTGGGCCTGTAACCTCGAGGACTACCGAGTACTTGAGTTCCCTAGTAAGCTCTAGGCAGCATGAGATAACGCAACTAATTAAAACCTTGACCAGCGTGCGGCCATGTTCTTCCTACAAACCCGCCCCCTCGAGTTCTCTCTCATGTTCCCCGTATGAAGCAGCTTACGGGACGATGACGATGTTGAATGCGGCTCCTATAGTGCCACTGAAACGAGGGTGTTTTTTTATGGAAAATGTGATTTTGTTCTTTACTCTGTATGTATAGAGTAGAGTACAGAGTACAAGGAGCATTTCAAGCGTCTTGATTATACTAGTCCTAATTAGGATCGGGAATTCCTAAAGAGACAGGCAACACCCTGCTCGCCCCAAAAGATGGGCTTTTCTACCCCTCTTGTCCCCCTAATGGCCCCTTCCTTATGGTCCCCCTGGTGCCTTCCTCACACCTAGGTAACGGGTGGTGGCGTAACACAGCGTCATGTCAGCCTTGGGCTCGAAGAGCTGACGAGTCCCCGCACCCACCAAGATTGAGCTTCAAGTTCTTTCTGCTTGATGAGATTTGTGACATGACACTCATCTGAGTATTCATGGCACCCAATCGATGGCTCAGGAGGATATCCTCCAGAAGCCCGAAACCCCCTTCTCCTCAGCCACCGGCAGCAGGGCCCTCCTGTTCGCCGTCGACCCCCACCGTGCCCAAGCCCGACACGCTTCCACCAAGCCTCGAAGAACGGCTGTGGAACCGAGCGTACGACAGACTCAAACTGTCCAGCCCGAAAGAAGTCGAGGCATACGAACAGATCCTGTCCACTGAGCTCTGTCAGGGCGAGGCCACTTCCACCACGGCTTCTGCTTCGGACAACAACGTTATTGGACAGACTAGCGAGGCAAGATGGCGCCAGATGCAGGAGCTAGTTCAGGCCGGCCTGCAGCGGACGAAGAAGGAAGCAGCCATCAAAAAGGGGATCGAGGACAAGATGCAGGTTATACACGCCGTCAGCGAAAGGGCCGAGAAGGCCATGCTGGCCAACCCGAAAGCTGCCGTCGCCTGGGTTGGCGCCTCTTCCGGACTCGAGGTCATGGCATCCTTCCCTTTGCGAATACATGGCTCGACGGGCGCACGACTAACCAGCTGGGCAGATCCTTTCGAACCCCCTCACCGAAGCGAGCATCAACCGGCAGGGAATCGTCTATGTGCTTTCGAGAATGGCGTGGTACTGGGAGCTGGCAAGCCTGCTCCTCGACGACAGGGCGGCAGGCAGGTCAACGAAGCTCCAAGACGAGCTCGAGGCCCATATTGTCGAGCTCTACCAGAAACTCCTCTCATACCAGATAAGATGCGTCATCGTCTACCACCGAGGCCGGACCGCCACCATTATAAGGGACGTAATCAAGCTTGACGATTGGGCTGGCCAGCTCAAGGGCATCCACAGCGCCGAGGCCGCCGTGCAGAAGGATGCGGAGCAATACAACTCGGAACGGGTCAAGTTACATCTTCAGCATCTCGCCAACACTGCGGAAGTCCAGGAGGCCAAGCTGCAGGGCATCCATTCCGCTATCCAGGACCAGGTCCGGCTACAGCAAGACAGCAATAGCAACGAACTGGATAGGCAGTGCCTGGCGGACCTGTTCCTGACAGATCCAACCCACGACAAGACGCGTATCCAAGAGACAAAGGGCGATCCCCTCTTCGGCTCGTACTGTTGGATCCTCGACCACGCTGACTTTCAGAAGTGGCGCAACGACGACCAGAGCCCGTTGCTCTGGGTCAAGGGCGATGCGGGAAAGGGGAAGACGATGCTGCTCTGCGGCATCATCGACCAGCTAATGAAGCGCAAAGATGCAACGCTCTCCTACTTCTTCTGCCAGACGACCGACTCGCGCATCAACAAGGCCGAGTCGGTCCTGCGCGGCCTGATCTTCATGCTTGTTGGCCAGCAGCGGCCGCTCATGTCTCACCTTCGGCGCGAGTACGACGTCAAGGGCAAGGCGCTCTTTGAGGACGTCAATGCCTGGGCAGCCTTGTCCGGCATCTTGGCCAACATGCTCCAGGACCCCGGCGCGCAGAGCGGCTATATCGTCATCGACGCGCTCGACGAGTGTGTCACGGATCTGCAGCGGCTGCTGAGATTCATCGTCGACAGGGCCTCTGCTTCTCCGCGCTTCAAGTGGATAGTCTCGAGCCGCAACTGGCCGGATATCGAGCAACGGCTAGACCTTGCCCCTGGCAAAATAAGACTCTGTCTGGAGCTCAACGAACAGTCCATTGCCGGCGCCGTTGCAACTTACATCCGCTTCCAGGTAGACCGACTGACCGAGCTTAAAAAGTACGACGAGACTACGCGTCATGATGTTTACAGCTACCTGTCTTGCCACGCCCAAGATACCTTTCTCTGGGTCTCGTTGGTGTGTCACGAGCTCGCGGATGAAAAGGTCAAGAAGAGGCACACGCTTAAGAAGCTATTCAGCTTTCCGCCTGGGCTCGATGCCCTGTACGGGCGGATGCTGCATCAGATCTCGAGCTCAAACGACGCTGACCTCTGCAAGGAGACGCTCGCCGTCGTCTCGGCCGTGTACGTGCCCATCACCCTGCAGGAACTGACATCGCTCGTCGACTTTCCCGACGACGTCTTGGAGGACCACGAGGCTTTGGCCGAGATTGTAAGGCTCTGTGGCTCCTTTTTAATCCTCCGGGAAGACATCATCTATTTCGTTCACCAATCTGCCAAAGACTTCCTGCTAAAGAGGGAAACGGATGTGTTGTTTCCCGCCGGAATGGAGCACACGCACTTTACTATCCTGTCTCGCTCGCTGCAAGTCATGGCCAGCGCCCTGCACGCTGACCTTTACGGCCTGCACGCCCCAGGCTGCCTCATGGACCAGGTCCAAAAGCCCGAGCCGGACCCTCTGGCGACTGCTCGATACTCGTGTCTCTACTGGACCCATCATCTGTGCGACTGGGACTCTGGCCATGCCGAGGCGGACACCTCGGCCAGGGATGAGTGTTTTGCCGAGGTGCTCGCCTTTTTGCAGGAGCATCTGCTCCATTGGCTCGAGGCGTTGGCTCTGATGGGGAGAGTTACGGAGGCTTGCCTTGCAATATCATCACTGGAATCTAGGTTTATGGTGGGTGACGAGCCTTTAACGACAGGGGATGGTGCCGTGATGGCTCAAGGAGATATAGAACACTTCTCGTCAGGAGCTTTACCAATTCGTCTACGACGCAAAGCGATTTATCCTCCACAACCGGTTCATCATCGAACGAGCGCCTCTGCAGCTGTACAGCTCGGCGCTCGTCTTTACGCCAGGAAACAGCATCGTTCGGAGATGGTTTGAAAGGCAAAAGTCGTCTTTTATCTGCAGGTTGCCCACGTTTTCGAGGAATTGGAGCCCGTTACTGCAGTCTTTTGAGGCCGAACCGGGTGCCTGGTGGCGTGAACTGGCCTTCTCCCCCGACAGCAGGCTGTTGGCGGCGGGAGGTCAGGAGACGATTGGAGTCTGGGATACAGCCACTGGCGCCACAGTGCACACTCTCACCACTACCCGTATTTGTGGCCTGTTGTTAGCACTCACCTCGAGTAAAAGTCTGCTGTCATTGACCCCGGGGAGAGGTCTATCTGAGTCCGAGTCTGGGGTTGCTCAGCTCTGGGACATGACAACTGGCACAGCTCGTCGTACATGTGAACTCGCGCATTGCGGGCTCCACTTGACTTCCACAGTCCCAGGGCGAGACCTTGCAGGGAATTCCCACTGTTATAGAGTAAGCAGACTCTCGCCGAACGGTGCGCTGCTGGCCACGACTTCTGGAATGGACGGACATGACGAGTGCAACTCGATCCGGCTCTGGAACTCGGACACGGGTGAAGTCAAAGAGCTCAGGGGGCATTCAATCCACGTCGAAGACGTTGCCTTTTCGCCAGGGAGCAGCATGTTGGTCTCATTCTCGCAAGACAGCAGCACCAGGCTGTGGGACGTGGCCACAGGGGCCACCCTGCGTCTTGTCCAAACTACCCTCCCCCCAGCCAAGGACTTTCCGAGGCGAGTGTTTCTCTACGCCCCTAAAAATGGCCAGGATATAGCTTGGACGCACCGCCACGAAAGATTCGACTTCCTGGACGTGGACGTCGGCAGTGGCCTTCGTGCGCTCCATGTTAGTCAAAGGCCTCGCGACGGCTGGTGCGCCAAGCCCATGGCAGCCATCTCACCTGACGGCAAGCTGTTTGCTTCGTTGTCCATCGGCCGCTTGCACGATATCAGCATCTGGGATGCAGTGACGGGCAGCCTGCAGCAGACTCTCGAGGGCCACCACTCGGTCGTCACAGCCTTCGCCTTTTCCCCCAACGGCAAGCTACTGGCATGTAGCTCCTGGGACAAGGCTGTTAGGCTCTGGAATGTAGAGCGAGACCAAGCTTCCGGAGACGGCGCTGACCCTGCTTTGACTGAATGTACCAATGCCACGGTTTCGCCAAATGGATCTATCATGGCGCTTTTACGGGGCTCCCAAACCATTGAGCTCTGGGACATGTCCAAAAGCGTCCACCTTCAGACCCTCGAGGGCCATTCTGACCATGTACGACTCTTTGTCTTTTCACCAGACGGCAAACACTTGGCATCCGTATCCGACGATGCAACTAGACTCTGGGATCTGACCACGTATACTTACCTGCCCACTCTTGATCCCAAGTTGACCGGAGTTATCGACATGGCCTTCTCCCCGGATAGCAAACTGGCCGTGTCTTTAAAAGTCGAACGTGGTGAACAGGCCATCTGTTCCAAGCTCTGGGACTGGGCCATGGGCACTGCTCTACCTTGCGACATTGGTGCTGCCGCCTTCTCTCCAGACGGCGAGCTCATGGCGCTAGCCTTGCTCGACAACAGTCTCGAGCTTTGGAATGTCGCCGCGGTCCGTCCTGTGCGCACCTTGGAAGGCCATCTCACCTTGACTGGGACCTTGGCCTTTTCGCCCGACAGCAAGCTTCTGGCATCAGCACCGGCCCAACTGGTCGGAGGGACCATTATGCTCTGGGACCCGGCAACAGGCTCTGCCGTCCAAGCCTTCGAAGGCCATTCAGGTTGGGTTGCGGCCTTGGTCTTCTCACCGGACAGCAAGACGCTGGCATCATCATCGATAGATGGAACTGTCAGGCTCTGGGACACGGCAACGGGCGCTACCCTTCAAGTCTTTAACTGCGAATACGCCGGCAACATCGAATTCCTGACCTTCTCGTGCGATGGCGCCTTGGTAGCATTAAAGGACAGACTCTGGAACGTGGCGTCTGGCCATGCTTTGCAGAGCCCAGATGGCCATGCATTCACCGCCCTGCAGTTCTCACCCGATAGAATGCTGGTGGCATCAATGTCTAAACAAGACAATCGATTCATCAGCATCTGGCCAATCCAAGGCCGGGTTATCCTCCAAACCTTGAGGCTTGACAGCCTCCCAGAGAAACATTTCATTTTCTCTCCCAACGGCAAGCTGCTGGCCTCCCAACATATATCAACCGTTACCCTCTGGGACCTATCCACCGGCGCCGTGCTACATGCTCTTGACTGTCGCATCGGCCCATTCCGAGGCATGGTATTTTCTCCCGACAGCAAGCTGCTAGCCTCGTCACGAGAGAAGGACGCTATCATGGTCTGGGATACAGCGACGGGTGCCACCGTACATGTTCTCGAGGTAAATTCAGTCGGTGCCAACGCCACAACATTCTCTCCCGATGGGAAGGTTCTTGCGTCACTGTTGTGCGATCAAACACTGATGCTATGGGACGCGGCATCCGGTGCTGTGATTCGAGTTCTCGACAATCCAGGCTTGGAAGGCTTTGGGCTAACCGTTTCACCAGACGGCAAGCTAATTGCGCTGTTGTCAGAGCCGCACAATCCACTGACCATACGGGCCTGGGATGTGACGACGGGCGACACGCTACACGAATTTAATAACATATACTCTCACCATGTCATGAGATTCCGCGGTCAGGGCCCATGGAAGACGAGCTTGGCCGTTTCGTCTGATCCATGTGGCCAATTTGCGTTAACATGGCATCTTTCAACTGTCATGATTTGGAACCAAGCACAAGGTAGCGCGAGACTCCTCACTGGCCACGCCCAACTCGTCATGGCTTTGGCCTTTTCTCCCGACGGCCAAGTCCTTGCCTCGGCATCGGCAGATGGAGCTGTCAGGCTCTGGGACGCGAGAACGGGCTCCGCCCTCCGCACTCTAGAGTGTCATCCTGACCCCTACATGGAAATTGCCTTCTCAATGGACAGCAAGTGGGTGGCTTCGTTGTCGGACCTCGAAATCCGACTCTGGAACGCCGTGACAGGCGCAGCCACGGAGACAATAAAGGTGGGACAAGCGACCGAAAATCTTGCCTTTTCTCAAAGAGGCCCTTACCTAGAGACCAACCATGGAATCCTCACTCCAAGATGCATATCTCATCCCACCTCGTCCATTAGCCAACAAGATCGTGGAAGGAGCCTATTCGTCAAAACCGACTGGGTGACTTGGGATTTAACGGAAAACGTGCTCTGGCTTCCGAGTGACTATCGACAGGTCTGTGTGAGCGGCGTGAATAACAAGATTGCCTTTATACATGGATCTGGACGTGTATCGTTTCTTGAGTTTATTTAGTCCGAGAATTGCATAGTTTCGTTATGGTACTAGAGCGACTAATTTCGAAATGAGACAAAGAAGTCACTCGTGATATTCAAGATGCGACGCCCGCACTAAGCGGACAGCCAGCATGAAAATATACTCTAACTAAACCATTAAAGCACTTAGGGTTCTTAAACCCCCGATTATTCGAAGCCGAATGCCTTGGCGTGGCTGAAGGAGCTACCTCCCTGATAAGAGCTTATGTAAGCCCCCTCCGGGAAATTATTTTCCCGGGGAATGGTATTTAATCCGTTCTCTGCTCTATGTGACTAGAGGAAGACACTTGAGAAATACATCATCTGACGTCATCTGACATCATCTGACATCATCTAAGCCCATTACCCATAGGCCATCTTTACTACAAGTCGCATTTTAGAATCCCATAACAGACTGTGTGTCGCGATGGGGGATCGACTCACGCAGCTGCAAGATGCTGTCGACCAGCTGGCCCAGCAGTGTGTCGCATGCCTGCACTTTGTCCACCGACGACACGACCTCGAGACGCTGAGCCCCAGCGACAGGATTCGCGACATTAAACAGGAGTCGCACCAGAAGGAAGTTGACCCGCTTCCCTCCGATGACTTTCAAGCCGGCCTCAAGAAGCTCTCGAGGGACCTCATTGTTAAGGAGCAGGAAATGGAGTACATCATCTCCTCACTGCCCGGCCTCAACCACAGCGAGAAGGACCAGGAGCGAAACATGAAGGATCTCGAAGAGGACCTTAAAGTCGCCGAGGCACAGCGCCAGGACGCCCTAGAAGAAAGGGGCCAGGTCTTAGCCCAGCTCGACGCCGCCATTCGCAGTATCCAGAGGCCCTAAGCATCACCTGTTTGCGATGTATATGTGATGGGCTTGATTACGGGAAGAGCATAGCATGGAGTTAAAGGGCTGATGGTTGTCTGGCAGCGGCTTGGATGGCAGTCCAACAGGCAAAAGAGATGTTAGTCACCCGGGAGAGGGAGACGGGGCCGCGTTGTAACACGGGTACCTATGTATTTAAATTCCACGGATATTATAGAAGAAATACCACAATACCAGTCATTTCTAACAGAGGTGCCTTTACTTTTAGTTCAAGATAAGACTAGTTTGGCAAGTTATAAGTTCCGTTTACGCTAATTGCGCTCATAGTGTACGCTAAGATAGCGCGGTTTAATGTTCGAACCCATTAGAACTAAGGTATAGGGACTAAGACTAAGTTAGACGTTTCGTAGCTTAAGAGGCTGCGGTAGTAGGGGGTCACATAATATACATATATATTTATTAACACAACCACTTTATAGCTATGTTACCTTCATTATCGTAATATCTTTTATTAGGCAGGTTGCGGAGCATACGCTTTGACAACAGCCAGCAGGACCTTGACCTGGTTCCTTGGCGAGGTAGCCGACGCCCTTAAGATAGCGGCTTTAAGCATAGAGACCGTTGAGGTGGGCGGACTGCTGGCTGAGGGTGTAGAATTTGCAAAGGCTGGTGCTGCCGCCGGAGAGGGCGTAGGAGTTGTTGCTAGAGGTGCTAAAGGGGCTGGTGCTCCCCCTTCTCGTCAACGCCATCTGCGCCCAAAAGTCGGTTGGTTGCTCACTTCCCTTGGAGTTGGCTATGAAACAACTTACAGCACTTTGGCTGACCCTAGATACAACGCTGAGTAGTACTCTCAAGCACGAGGACCCCCGAGTCCCTTTAGATAGTCATCCATATTATCAACCAGATTATGACCAAGTTCAAGCCAGTCACAAAATTGTCGAGCGTGCTTGGGTGTCACATATGTTCCCCGTTCCGGTGCCTTGCCTCCGACGACAGAACGTCGTTTGATTTCGTCATGGTGCCGAAAAAAATCGCGTACGCTCGACGCTGTCTCCTTCAACTTGAGAAGATGAGTGACGTTGATATCGCGCTCTTCTGTGTTGAAGAAGTATAGGTGGCCACGATAGGACAAAGCTACGTAACCTTCTTTAAACCGCGATTCCTTGACAAACTCGCCGTCGGCGTGGGCTGTTCCTGCAAGGAGATAGTTCTCGTCCCTGCTAGGAAGAGACAAGGGCGCCTCAGAGAGCAGAGCCCCAACTATTGTGTCCAACTGTAGATACTGGCAGAGGAAGACGCCGTCTCGAAACGGAACCCAAAAGACTTCGACATGACTGCGTTTTCTAATTTCGGTCAAAACTTTGCGACGTTTCCACTCGCTTAGACCTGCAGCAATGCAAATCTGGTTGGCGTTTAATCGGTAATCGTTGGTGCTCATCGAAATCCTCTGCTGGCGGTATACCATGTATTTCAACCCCTCTTCTGATCTCAGGGATCTTGAGCTGACGTGCGAGAGTCGACCGGACTGTGTGGCATCTAGAAGTGGAACTGGATTGGAAGAGCGGTCGACAGAGGGTGAGGGGTCCTGTTTAGTCGTGTCGAATGGATCGTATGGGTTCCAAGAAGGTATAGATGGCTCGGGCATCCGAAGCAAGTCGCCATTTTCGTCCAACAGACCCTCTGCGCAGCAACTAGCCAGCCTGCCCCCTTGGTTGGCTTGGTCTTCCTCTGGAGTGTCTTGTTGCAGCAATGGGGCAGTGGAGAAGGGCGCATCGGCAATCCTGTCCAGGTCCCCTTGGCGAATTCCCGTTCGCTCCTCGGGCAGCTCCCCCGAAGTCCGAGAAGCCCATAGATGATTGTTCAAGATGTCAGAGATTCCCATACTGTCGTAACAATGAGTAGGTCCAGAGCAGACAGGCTCGCGGCCGGCCTCCTCGTGTTTGTCTGAGGTATCTCGCGTCCTCTTCCTTTGCCGCACCGAGGACAAGGTTTTACTAGAAAACTCCAGGGTGGGCTGGCGTACGGTTTCCCTCGAAAGCTCTACCTTGCTGGCTCGGACCGTCTCTGGCGGCTGATCCCAAGGAAAAAGCGGCCCCCCCGGTTGGCCGGGAGGAGTAAATGGAAGCGTCGGAGGTGCATCCGGGGTAAAGGGACGGGTTAATTCTTCTTGCTCTTCCCCATGAGCGGTAGAGTCTTGGCTGGCGTAGTGCTTGGCAAAGAATTCATGTTCCCGGCATGCTTGAGCGGAAGGCCGACTCTTCCGGTCCCTCGTGAGCATGGCGGCTAGAATCTCAGTCGTTGCGCACTGAGGCCTATCATTTAGGTAGTCGAGTACCCTGTCCGGCCACTCAAGATGCGACGGTCGTTGGTGAGGGCGTTGGGGAAGCCCATAAAACAACTGGAGCGCCGTGACACCCAAGGACCAGACGTCTACTTTCTCGTTGTATGGCCTTTTCTGCAGAACCTCAGGCGCCGAATACAAGGGGGTCCCGGAGAAGCTTTTTATCGCATCCGACAAGCTGGCAAGGCCAAAGTCTGTCAGCTTGACGTGAACTGGATTCCGCGTCACTACCATGACATTGGCAGGCTTCACATCGCGGTGGGTGATGTTCTGGCCATGCATATAAGCCAACCCGTCGAGCAGTTGCTTGGTGACTGCCGTCACCTCGTAATGCCGAAGTGGCGAAGAATTATGCTCTTGCTGTAGGTTATTGCCGTTGATGAACTCCATGATGAGAGAAGGCGGCTCTCCTCGGATGACCATAAACGCATAGAACTTCACAACGTTGACCTGTTGAAAGATTAGCACAGGATAGACCCTTGGCGCAGGTTGGGACAAGTACGTGAGAGATGCTCTGCAATAGCATGGCTTCCTGTGTTCTTGCATGTTCGGGTTTCGAGTATCGCTTCACGGCAGCAACCTTGCCCGTTGAACGATCAATCGCCTGCTGTATGGTACCTTGGGCGCCGGCCCCGATCTCACTTATTAAGTCGTACACGGTCCCGGTAGACGTTACTTTGGGTTCTGAATCGAGACTCAGACGTTGGAGCGAGACATGTTTAGAGGTGTTGTTTATGTACGTGGATAGGTTGTTGCGGAATAGCTCCCAGTGCATAGAATGGAGGGGAATGCGAAGGCAAAGATCAAAGGTGCCCAGGTCGATTCTGACCTCCTCTCCTTGGATCAATGCCCTCTGAGTCGCCAACTCTGTCGAGCCTAGAGATGGTGATTCGATCAAGGTGCCGTTCCTGCTATGGTTCCTCAGGATAAGTGCCAGAGTGCCAGAATCCGGTTTGATTAAAATGGAGAAGTGTAGCCGACTGATGCCTCTCTCGGAGTCTTTGGATAGGAGAAAGTCGCACTGTGGGGCACTGCCAAAAGTAAAGGCAACACGGTCTTTGGGGATTTGATCTGTAGTGACGCGAAGGAGAGAGGACGCGGTTCTTGTCGGAGCCGGTGTGGTTTCCCTTTCGTCATGGCTGGGGGGAACTGGAGATGTCCCGGCCCAATCCTGCAGATAGACTCGCTGTTCAAGCATCAAGTACTCGCTATGGTGGTGCGAGTTCAGGAAGTTAGTCTCGTGGCTGTGCACGGTGAATAAAGTCTTGCTGTCAATCTCGTCAGCCATGCTGAGCAGCGGCGCGGAAATGCTTTGCAAAAAGGGCAGGTAGAGCGAGGGGGCGACCTGCTCTTTGTGTATGATGGATATTTAATATTTACGGATGAGTGTTAGAACGGCGCATACAAGGGTGCACTGGCCGTGCATCTCTAATCCAGGTGCGCGTATGTACATACTGTATGTACATGGTGCAATGATAATGACCTGACTCGGCCTCAAGTCGTACAGATGGCCGTGGTTTGGTTGGACGAGGACGTCCCTAACTGAAACCCGGCGTCACCTTTATGCAGATGCCTGCATATATATGCTTGAGCCGTGTTCCCCGAAGTGAGCAAATGCACATTCGGGCGGGCGCTTGCTGTCTAAGTACAGACACCTCTGTACGGTACTCTGTACTGTACATAGCGTCTCAAAATAGTAACTCGTAGAAGCGGGCCGTTGCCAGCCGTGCACTTTAACTACGGGAATGCACGTGACTCGACGAGCTCCTCTCTCCCGCAACCGGCGAAGCTCGACTTCATCTTCCAACAAACTCCAGGATCTGGACGACGACGACCATGGCTTTACCTCTCACCCAAGATAATCTGCGTGCCCTCGAGCCGCGCTACGAATCGCCCGTCGAAGAAGCCGAACGCCATGTACGCGAATTCTTGCAGAGCTTGGAGTGCATCGGGCCTGTTGGTAAGAAGATACTCGAGAGCGAGCGTCTTTACCTTGACCAGGGATACGAAGTGCGCCTGCGCGACGCCAACTCTCAATTGCCAGTCCCTCATGACATTGTCTTCTGGAAAAACAGTCTGCGACGCCTACAAGAGCAGTATGGGCCCACCCGGGCACTGGAACGAGTCAAGGGTTCGGTGTTTGCCATTATGAGCGCCTTGGCTCTCGAAGGCGCACACATGCTCGAGCACGATGAGCTATATATTGCCGGCCGCAACGATATCCGGCTTCGAGGCAATGGCGTCGAAGCCGACCTAGACAGCGTCGAATACTGGGAGCGTAAATATAAGCACTTCGAAGAGCAGTTGTTCAACATCAGACAGAAGACGAGGGGCCGACCGGTGGCGGCCACTGCAGTATCCCGACGCAGGGGATCGCTATGCGAAACGCTGTTGCTGTCGAGGGGCCGACCGGGGGCGGCATCCCAACGCGAGGAATCGCTATGCGAAACGCCGTGCTTGTCCATGTGCTCGTCTCCTCGAGGCCAGGACTTCACCAGCTACGCCAACTACGCCAACTGCGATAGAATCGCTACTTGGACTCTTGCCCAGTCGTCAGGTATGCAGCGTCGCTGCTCCCAACGCTGAGTCGTCGCTGACAGACTTTAGAGTTGGAGTCGTCGAGAAAGATGGCATCGACCGTAGATGAGGTCGAAATGCCCAAGCCAAGGACTCCGCCCGACAGTGTAGCCGAAATTTCCGAATGCGATGATACCTTGGAACTGTGGAAGGGATGGGTATACGAGTACATGTCACATCTTCAGAAGGTGGGACCCGAAGGCCAGCGCATTCTAGACCAGGACGAGCTACAAATCGACGACACTACCAATGTGGTATACCGACTTGGTGAGCACTTCATTATGCGCGGTCACAAGATAGTATATCGCCGAAGTCAAAGTGCCGCACCCGATCTCCGCGACCACGCCTACTGGGAGGCGAAACTCGATTTCTTTAGACGCGAAGCGGCGCGGATTAAAGAAATTGGCTATGCAAAAGCCGAAGTCTATCACGCCATGAGACGTCTTCAGCACTGCGGGCCTGCCGGACAAGATATACTCGACAGTGACGAGCTCTATATTGCTGGCCCTGCCGACGTTCGTCGTCGTCAAGCTAAGACTGACGACTTTGAGTTGCAAGACCTAGACTACTGGTATAGTAAGACGGAACACTTTCAGACTAGTTACTCCCGTCTCGCCTTTCTCGCGCCACCTACGCGTCACACTTCGCCTATGCGAGGGGCAGCGTGTCTTGGATCGATGGAGAGAAAGCGGAGTCACATCGAGGAAGCCAAAGTCTCGACTGCTGCGGATGGCGGAAACAAGCGACGACGACTCTCTTACCGTGGACTTGGCCCGCAGCAGAATGACCCATCTCGTATTGAGCATTCACGTCACAGCTCGACTGCTTCAGAAGTCATCAGACCGACCCAAGGTCTGTTCCCTAACAGGCCCACCTGCTCAAGGAAATCGGCGGCCACGGGGTTCCCTGGGCCCTCCGAGAGCCATGGACGGGGAAAACGTCAAGGGTCTCCGAGACGTGTCAATACACGCAGCAGCCAAGCTGTTGGAGCCCCTTTGCCACCTTCTCTTCTACAAATGGCTCGGACTCGACGAGGCCAAATACCCCCTGTGCAGCCCCAACGACGTCGTTCCTCAAGAAGAGTCGACCGAAACACTGTCGAGAGGAATCGTAACGGGCAATCTTTGCCAAAAAAGTCACAATCGAGGAGACAGACTGGGGTGCGAGAAGAGGGGAGGCAGCGCTTGTCGCGGCTCCAAAATTCTCAGATGCAAGAAGAGAGACCGGCTAGGTGGAGCCGGAGGTTGGCAGGTTACAAACCTGAGTTTGACCTTGATGGCAGAGCTTACACGAGGGGATGAGAGGTCTCTCGAGTGACATGGAGGAAAGTACATTCAATAATCATCCTTGATTGTATTAACCCATTATGCCCCCCTTGAGTCATTGGTTTATGCGTGGCAGCTCCACATTCGTTTGGGGGGTGGGGAGTAGAACGGCCGCAACGGGACAGTTGTTTCTAAAGCGAGGCATCATTTACAACTGTTTATGCTTTATTTGGGGTAATGTTTTGGCGGGACTACGTCAGAGGTACTCCTCCAGCGCGTGCTAGGGCCCTACACAGACGAGCAGAGTTGACGTCAGATCGGATACGGCAGATCATGATTCAATTATGCTTACTTTGTACAGAGGAGCACTTCAAAAGTCATGACTTGGTACAGTGGCTTACAGGGGGCTTATAGGGAAACTGTCGGGTCACGACTTTTAAAGTGCTCCTCTGTATGCTTGATCGGTCCAGCGCCATCTCGCCGCCTACGACTACCCTGCCTGCCTCGACGTTCCCGTCCTGCTCACTTTGCGAGCAAAAAGGATTTTTAACTTGACAGTTTCTTTCGAAACTGGGGCCATGTCCGAGGCCGAAGGAATAAGTCGTAGCCGTTCGGCGTGCATCACAACACCCCACTCGTGCGTGTCTCATGGACGATGCTTCTAGAGCATGGCAAAGAATGCATCATGGGACCCTGGGGAGCCCAATTCAGAGACACGGCCCGGCGAGAAACCCGGTTTTACTGTCGCCTCACAATGCGGATCTAGCGCCTGCCCACCGGGCTAGCCTTGTTGTTTTGAAACAGTAGTTCCAGAAGCCTTCTCATAGAAAGGCGTCCGATACGACCTTTCCCGACGCCGTGTTTGCAGTCATCTGTAGTCTGGTGCTTCTCACCATGCGCTTCGTCTCATTGCTCCCGTTTCCCTTGCTCGTCTTGGCCAACGAGGCCAACCCTTGCGGCGCCGTCAGCGAGATACTCAGCAAGGCGCCCAGCGTCAACAGGAGCAGCAGGGCGTCGGCCAACGAGCCTCCCTTTTTGTTCCCGGGCCAGGCCGCGCAGGACTGTCTCTCGTCGATACCCTTTGACGCCGACCGCTCGCTGCGGTTTCTCCCCGAGCTGAGGAAGTATGTCGAGTTTCAGTCGTCCCTCGAGATCCTCAAAAACCCTCCCAGCTCGTACACCTCCAACGCCACCGATGTCCTCGGGGGCCTGGAGAGGATCGGCAAAGCAACGTACAACAGCCAGTATGAGTTCGACCTCGAACTCGATAAGCTCTTTACTTCGGCCCACGATTCTCACTTCGGCATGGTTCCCTGCATGCTGGACATCTTTAGCTTCCAGCGAGATCACAGCGGCATCATCTCCGTGTCAAAGGACGGGCTGGCCCTCCCCGAGCTATACGTCTACACCGACGGCGCCCAGCTCCAAGGGGGCCAAAACGCCGCCATCTCGCCCATAGCAACAATCAACGGCCAGGACGCACGTGTCTATCTCGACGACGCCGCCGAAAAGTCCCTCTCTCACGACCCGGATGCCAGGTGGAACGAGCTCTTCCGGTCCCCGGCGTGGGCCGTGGCAAAAACCATCCACCCAAACGGATCCTTTGTCGCCAGCCGCGGCCTGTGGCCCGGAGCGAACATCACCACCCTCACGTTCCAAAACGGCTCGTCCATCGACATCCCCACGGCCGCCTCCGACAAGGGTGCCGCCTCGGACAGCGGCGGCACTCCGTTCAACAGCTCTTCGCCAGAGGACGTGTTCAAGACCTACTGTCTGCCGTCCGGGCCGTCCCGCCCTCCAAGACGGGGACGGCTCAGGGCGGCCGAGTCGGGACCCGAGGGCTTTCCCGAGCCTTTTGCTCGCGACCCGCAGAACCAAATACTCGGATACTTCCTCGACAATGACACGGTCGTCATGAACTTGGCAACGTTTGGCAGCCCCGAAGACCCCCCGGGCTACGCCGTCAACTTCTCCAGCGTGGCCACTGACATCATCACCCAAGCCAAAGCCTCGGGCCGCAAGAGGATCATCATCGACGTGTCGGGAAATGGAGGGGGGGAGATCACGCGATACCTGAATCTCTTCAAATTGCTCTTCCCGGAGATGCTTCCCGTCGAGACGCTTCGTGTCCGGCGGAGTCCCGTGGCCGAAACCATGATAAAGACGCTCGCTGTTCTCGACGAAAAAGATGCACTAAAGTTCTCATCGTCCCTGGCATTGGGATATATCGTCCGACCAAACCAGAGTGAAGGCTTCGGAACGCCCCGAGAGTTCCTTGGCAATACCAAGCTACTAGGAGAGAAGCTTTCTGCGCCATTCAACTTCAATTTTTCCCTCACGGCCACTGAAGAATCACCCATCCAAGGGTTCGGAGGCGCGGCCGATAACAGTTCGGCCAAGACGGAAGAGTATAAGCCCGAGGATGTCCTTGTCGTCAGCAACGGCGTGTGCGATTCGGCTTGCGCGGCATTCGTGAACCTCATGTCCAACACGGCCAAGGCCAAGACTCTGGTATTCGGCGGTCGTCCCCAGCATGGGCCCATGCAGATCATAGGTGGTATACGCGGGGGTTCGGTTGCTCCATTCGACTTGATCGCGGATCTGGCAGGCGTAACAATGGAGATAATGAACTCGACACGATCCAACGGTCCGAAACCGAGGCTTAGTCGTGAGGAGTTGGAATCCGCACCCGATATCTTGCCCAAGCCCCTCGACCAGTTACCGTTGAAGGCGTCTCGGGGCGCAGTGAACATGGAGAACAGCTACCTTGCCGCCGACGACGTCGTGCCTCTGCAGTTTCGGAACCAAACAGCAGATTGCCGGCTGTTCTACACGATTGAGAACATTATGGATCCAAAGACGGCCTGGGAAGCCGCCAAGACGGCAACCTGGGGCGGAGGAAAGTGTGTCAAAGAAAAGTCGAGCCGTAAGGATGCAACGGCCCGGGGGGCGCGGCGTGTGGAAAGCCAGGGGACGGAAAGGCCGATTCGCACCCTCGACTGTGGCGTGTCATGGACAAGACGTCTTAGGCGTAACCGATGCTAAACCAAGGCATCTGGGCGCGGAAAGGGAGCATATCGACCTCGATGGCAGCGAGGGCAAGGCCAGGGCTAGACTTACCCAGAGCACTAGCTGGACTGGGCTCGTGGTAATGTCTCTC
This sequence comes from Ophiocordyceps robertsii, assembly GCA_027405785.1. Classification (NCBI taxonomy): domain Eukaryota; kingdom Fungi; phylum Ascomycota; class Sordariomycetes; order Hypocreales; family Ophiocordycipitaceae; genus Ophiocordyceps; species Ophiocordyceps robertsii. The sequence continues at coordinate 178,229 of JAPEBW010000001.1, read as the reverse complement.
CCCTTATGTAATTCGACGTATGATGATGTCACGATTGTGTTGAATAAAGCCAAGCGGCGATGATAAGACGGAGACAATGATGTGACGGCCGTAAGGATCAATATCAGACGTCTTTGACACAACACCGTAGGATGCCATTGAGAAGACGACTCACTAAAGAGACGCCGTATATAGCGGGAAACCTTGATAGTGGCATTGGCAGTGCGTGTCGCCCGGATGTTTGTACAGCCTAAACGCTCTGGGACTCGAGATGTCTGCGGCATCCAACAGCACCTCGGGCCATCGGTAGTGGAACATCGTACCAAATTTATTACCGTCCGCCTGTAGCTTGACTAACTTACGTCTTTGTCATGACTGAGGAACAGGAGGAATGATCACAAACCCTGCCACACAGCCGAGAGGATCAGAGGTAGACTCATGTAACCCCCTTTCTTTCATCGCTGTGGGGCTTGTGTTCTGTCCACGCAGTCCTGCTGTCCGCTTCCCAGCCTCCTTGAGAGGGAAGCCGTCTGGAAGAGCCCGATATCCTGACAATGGGACATAATGTCCGACAAAGGGAAGCTCTCTCTGATGGCTAGGTTATACCAGAACGCCCCATATCGCATGGACTCTCGCATTAAACGAGAGACTGTGTGGTCAACGTGACATTTGTCCTCCTCTTCCTCTAGTAATTCAAGAAATAAATTGACTTGATCCTTGAAGAATAAAACATCGTTATCCTTCCACTCGAATGGTTCAGTTCCTATCAGCCAAGATGGTGGAGAGCAGAGGAAACTTTGAGGGGCGACATAGCAAAATTCCCAGTCAAGCACGGCCACGATTCGATATGATTCGTCCACGAGAATATTTCCGAACCGGAGATCATCGCAAAACAACTTATGCTGGTCGTTCATGTTTCTCTCTGCACTGAAATGCTTCGCGAGAGATCGAAGCATACAAATCGACTCGTAGTCATGTTGGATTTCTTGCTCGTCTCGACCGGCACGGGGGTTATTCAGAAGATGGGACAAACTCTGATCTGCCAGAGCTTGGAAGTATTCGACCGTCAGGTCAAAAGGCCCATCCGTAGCTGCGAGTTGTATATTGTGAGAAGATGGTGGAGCAATGGGTTTGTGGACGAACCTCCAACCTGTACCCCCCCCCCCATTCGCTCCACCTCATTCATCTTAAATGTCAATGGCCCGGAAGTCACGCTCCAGGAAGGAGCCGGCACCAGCGCTTTCCGCAATAGATAGACTTCCAACCTTTAGAAAGCTATGTTGGTATAGCTGAAGGTAGATGCTTGCGATCTGGCTGTAGATTCTTTTGATGGTGTCGATCGGGCAATCCTTCTTCAAGGCCCCCTCTGCGTCATTATCGAGAAGCAAATCGTCGAGAGACGTTCCATCAACGAATTCCATAATAATATACGGTCCGACACCGTCGAATTCGCCGTCGGCCACGCCGAAGCCGATGGTTTTAGGAATCGGTATCGTGGTGTTACTCTGAATGAATCGCATGACGGCAACTTCGTTCTGGGTCTTCCGAAGTGCGTTCATCGTGTATCCAGGAATCGGAAAACGGAGAATCCAGTCATGGCCGCCATCGTTGAATCGTATTCTAAAGCAGTAGTTGAAAGCTCCTTGGAACCGCTGCATCACTTGGCATGGCTGTCCTTGTCGATATTGGGACGCAATCGCTTCGATGCGGGATCGAGGGGCATTGAGGTGATCATATGATGCCACAAGTTTCAGCCATTTCTGCGCAATGTTTTCGTTTGCAGCGAGAACATCCGGGTTGACTCGCATCCTTGGAGCTCGCTTGCCGTGTGTGTGTGAGTTTGGAGGCCGGTGTGTGGGAGGGAAAACATGACACGGCGAAAGATACGGGAGACGGATGGACCTTTATTCCGTCGGGGACTATGTCAAAGATCCCAAAGTCCCCCCCTCTTTTCCCGCCGCCCCCCTGCCGACTTAAGTTCCCAAACTTCCCCTCTTCTCACCTAGACCACTTATGCAGCTATTTGTATTTACCTTCCCTTTCCCATGCATGGAGGGCGCAGATCTAGCAATGGTATCTGCACTTATCGCAGCATCCTTCCTGCCCCTTTCAATTTCTCTCATCCCTGACACGAACTGATGCTAAAGAACCTGCTGTTCCACTCAGCCAAGACACCCTCATGAAAACAAGACCCTTTTGTCGGGCATGGGATATGCGGAGATTTACAGCCATTTGCTAACCCATATCACAGCGGAGTCGGCTCCGAGAGGCAACCATGGACACGAGTATGGGCCTACTCCTCCACTAAAGGAGTGTTCGTTTTTACATCGAGCACGTGAATGGATCACGAGAAAGATGAAAAGTGGAATCAAGGGCGTTCATCCCAAACGGCACATTGCTGCAAGGCTACAAAGCCAGTAAAGACTATAGAAGAGAGATGAGATTGTGTGACCTTTCCTTCAGGTGGCGGTCAAGCCTCTCTCAAAGTCATTCCACCTACCGGCGCGCATTGGGTCAAGGGCCCTCACCTTGGCCAGCCAAGCCGTTGCGCCACCAAGTCGGCCCTCAGGGCCTTCTGCACATTGGGCTAGCCGCCTAAGAGCCAGTGTGCATTCTAGAACGGCCTCGTAAATCCACTTTATGTCGTCGTAGTCCCCCAGCAGGTCCCTTATGTCGCTGATTTCACTCCTCAGATAGGCAACCTTCTCTTCCACGCTAAAAGCCGGTACGATGGACTGTGGATTCTCGTAGTCATGAAATTGTGACATTAAGAATTTGTGATAAAACCACAAACTTTCATCGTCGGGCCCAACGTCCAAAGCTGCCTTTAGGGAGCTGAGTTCCTCATTGAGAAAGGCGGCTCGCATCTTGTCGTCGGCGCCTCTCTCGTCAAGAAGACGTAGGATGAGGCGGCTTCGGTTATGCCATGCGGAGAAGTTGGATAGATCAGCCAATATGGCTTTGGTTGTGAACGCAAACTCGTCCTCGACCATACTCTTTCCTCGAAGCTCGGGGCTTTCAAGCCGAGCTACAACGCATCTCCTATAGTCCCACGCATGGAAATTGCGCCTATCTTTGCTCAGCATCTTTGACGCCAAGTTGAGTTCAGTTTCCCAAATATTGCACGCAATAGCAGTAGATAGTCGAAGAATGACTTGCGAGAGTATCCATTGCCGGAAGTTCCAGATGCAGTATGACTTTGGAAACTTTACAAGAAGTGGTCCGGTAAAGGCAAGCTCGGACTGTAAAGCTTTGCAATCTAACTCTTGGACTGTGGCATCCCACGCCTGATCTTGAATGGCCCCGACTGTCAGAGGGTCATGTGCCGTAACACTCTTTCCGGCTGCTGGGGTGGCGTTTGGGGCATTCTCTTGCGGTAGCTTCGAGTCTGCGGGCTGTCCCCCCAGTAGCGAAAGCAGACAGCGGCGACGGAGGTTCCAAATCGTGTAGTATTCGGGGTTGAGATGGAGGAGTTCACTGGTGAGCTGGAAGAGCGCAAGACCGTAGCTTCTCGACGCTGCCAGGGCACGGGCTCGGTCCTCGAGGTCGCGGTATGCCTTGATCTTCTCGACGTCTTGCAGTCGCTGAGTTTCAGTACGCGGTACAACGGGACGGGCCACGCCGTGCTAGAATGTGCAAGGCCAGTATGTTAGTAAGGATGCCTCAGTAATGTTGAGGACAGGTCGAGGGCATACATACGCTTGCCATGTCGACAGACTTGGATTCTGCCAGGTGACATGCAAAGTCTGGGATTGGTCCAGCTAGCCAAAGGGAGCGAGTCACGTGCCTAGCGAGTAGTGCGTGTTGTTGCCTCAGGCACTAAACACAGCAGCCCTCCACGGTAGGATCAAACCACAACCATTCCCGCTGACTTTACTCTTAAACGAGCCTTCAAGGCCGCACGCAGCATGCCTCGGCCATCCAATCAAGCACCAACCCATTCCACTCCGCCTATTTCTCGGCATTTCTCTTAAAGAACAAGCCTTCTTTTGGCTCCCTCTAAGACGCTCTTTGCATTGTGCTATAACATACAAACACAGCTTTAAATTAGTCGCTTAGGAGGGCTTTTGTCGTTGCGGTTCCTCCGCCGCCCAAGTAGCCCCTAGCTTCAAACCTCTTGCCCAGCCCCTTTCCCCGTTCTTCAGACCACCTCTGAATCTCCTGTTGCATCTTGCGTTTTGCGGATTTTCTCTGTCTAAGCCAACACGCCCCCCCCCTTCTTGCCCTTTCCCAAGCCTGTACCGTCATCTGCCTCCCCCCTCACTATCCCGCCCTCTTCCCGCCCTCCCCCTTACCCCCATCTATATATTGTTAACATCCGGTCCCTTTCCACCCTTCCCCTTCGGTGCCGCGTCGCTTATTGGGGGCTGGGCAGACTGCTTGTCCCCGCTATTGCTACTAGAAGCTGGGGGGGTTCTGGTCGGGGCCGTCTTTTTAATCACAAGCTTTTTGTCCTTTAACAAGGTCTTCCAGTCAAATTGGTCCAGAGACTTGTCTTTAGCAACCGCCTTGTCGTTCACAACTGTCAGACCCTTTACCAATCGATTGCAGCCCCAGATTTCCGGTTCCTGCCTTCTTGTCAGCGCTCCTTCTAATTCCAGGTTGTGTAAAAGAGCTGCACTAACTTTCTTGGTAGGTCCACAGGGGGGGATAATTTTGTAGTCGCCTTTCTTCACGCCTGCCGAATCCGGCTGGTTTCGGATAGCGGCCACCCGAGCATCCTTGCTGTTTAACTGCTTGGGATTGAAACCACCCTTATAGTATTTGTCGAATGCCATCACCTCACCACACCCTCTGCTAAACCTGTGATCACTGGCTGAATTGCCTTCAAGTTTGCAGTCATCTAACTGCTTGCTTACCCTATCGTTCGGTGAGAGAACTTTGCCCCCTCTCTGGGAAGACGCCATAAAGATGTGTTTATCAACGGCCACGATGGTTAGGACACTTGGTTGGTCTTTGGGGTCAAGCTTATAGTTTTCAAACATTTTCTCCATCTCCTTATACCCTTCTACACCGATCATCTTTAGCTGTTTATCCGTGATAGATGGTTTTTCGTTGAACTCAAGGTGAGTGGAGAAGAGAAACTTGGGTCGAGACTCATTGTATAAGCCGTATTCAAGCCGGACTCCAAGTGAATCCTGGGGTGGTTCTATTTCAGGTTGGTTAAGGGGGGTAGTAGACTTTGGACTGCCTGGTCCAATATTTTCCGCATTCAACACCTGACCAAAGGCGAAGAGAAGGACAATAAAAGACCATAAAATGGTTAAAAGTTTGGTGCTGTACGAAGACATGATTTCGAGGCGTCCTGAGAAGGAGATGGTGGGTTGGCGTCAAGGCCGGCCAGCAATAAATGACAAAGGTGAGGCTTAGCACTTCTAGGTAGAAGGTCTTTGTATAGACTCTATAAGACTTGCCGGCGGCGAGAGACATTTTATATTCCAATCAGGCTTTGCTAGGACTCTGAATGCTGCATGATAGCCTGCGTGGCACTTATGCCTGGCCGGAACGTCTACAATGGACCATAATTTCGGTGGTGGTACTTATAAGGTCCGTCGTTATGCGCTATTCCTTATCGTTTTGTGTGCCTCGTTAGGTAAAGGAGGGAGCAGGCACGTACAGGCGGCTTCTCGGGATACGAGTCGTAGCAAGTCACGACTCAAGGCGGATATGCGTGTCCAAGTCAGATGCATAAACATACTAGACTAGAAGAGAACATGCATCAAGGACTAAGTATAACAAAGTGAATTGTTCACGTTCAGCTTTCCACGATCAGAGTCAGTCCTGTTGGGGTTATGATACTCCCTTAACCGGGGCGGTTTAAGGAATCAAACTTAAATTTTACTGCCCTACACTGTGCATACCAACTTGCGTAGACCGGATAAACCTGCCTCTACAAGGGTTATATAGTAGCAGGGATATGCAGATATTAGGCCTATACATTTAAAATCGCTTTCGCGAGATGATGTGAAAACGGTCTATATAAACTTGCGAGAGAACTTCTGTTCTAATCTTAATTCCATTTATTTATCAGTCCATCCTAATTTCAGCCCTCTATGTGCGCTAATATACTCCAGCTGACGTTTCCTCTTTTCAGTTATACCGCTATAACCTAGCGGGATAGGTAGATTAATACGATGTAAGTTGGCCTGAACTGAGAGATTCCGATTCTCAAGTTGGAATTTAGTCGCAGATATAATAGAATCGTCCTGCCAATCCCATTCCTCGTATTCCCGTAAGTCAGGTGTAAAGACAAGCAGCTCAAGACTTAGAGGGAGCGGATCCCATAGCCCTTTTGCTGTAGATTGCGAGAACCCCATCAGAAAAACCCACGGGATAGATAGTCGTCTTAGCTGATTCATATGAACCATATTGCCCAAAGATCCCTGTAATTGAATAGGAGGAGGGTCGTATTCTCCGGAGAATATATCGGGGCGGGTTGCGGCGCCGATTGTCAAGTCCGTAAGCGTACAACGAACTGGACTAAATGCAATAGCCATTATATCAAGGTCAATAGTATCCTTGCTGACCTCCTCATCGAAGTTTGGCTGATAGAACCAATGCCAATTGAGCTTTTGGAGTTTCTTTAGAACTGAGAGAAGTGACTTAAGCCGCGCTTCCCTCAGCCTATAAAGCTCTAGTGATATTAGTGAGCCAGGCGTTGGCGTATGCGAAGGCCAGATAAAATCGATTGGATTATCAATCGACACTAAAAGGTATTGAATTCTCTCGAGGTAGAAGAATGGAAGCACATCGGCCGTATTTATAGTATCGATATGGCAGTAATCCTTAGCCCTGGGGGCAAAGGTAACATAGCGAAGGTTTGAGAATAAAGGTAACTGATATCTTTTTTGGGGCTCGCACAAGGCATCTCTAAGCATCATTCCGGGAAGTCGACTGAGCACAGTAAAGTTAGGGCCGATGTATAGGGACCTTAGGTTAGGCATTACTACTAAGAGTAATGCCACGACGGCGTCAGTTGTGCCAGATCGTAGCTCGTCTATCCACAGGCCAGTATATAGTACTCCCGTGGATCGGATAATCTTGGACGATTTGCTAAGTAAGGGCTCGACAACAGGGAATTCGGGTGGCTCGTCCAGGTCCGGGTCGTTAGTAAATCGATCCCCAACGAGACGTAGGTGGTGAATATAACCGGACCGCTCAGGTCTATCGAGAATGCTTCGTAGTAGCAGCGTAGCTGGCGGCGTGTGCCTTGAGGCCCAACTTGTCTCGACTGTTGAGTAGAGGCTCGGCTCGGTTAGAGCGTGGATGCGTTTGTTGACTATACTTAGAGAGAGCAGGTCGGTCAAGGAGAGCAAGTCTATAATGGAGAGAAGCACCTCGCTCGACGAGTCCATAAGCGACGTTACCGCCATCCTGTAAAGTCTTGGTGTTCGGCCGAAAAGCGACTCACGAAAGAGAGGATTAAATGTGAGGTTAACAGATTGAGGTTAGGTAGCACAATCGGAATAGCCGGCTAGGTCGGTACTGCGGGGGTAGAAGAAGCCAAAGGGGTTTATGTCTCCCGATAGCAAGGTATGGACCTGTCGTTGCCTTTGAAGTCAGCAAGGACTAAACTCCCCCGGGGGTAGCGCTACCCACTTCTCCATAAATCGGCCGGGTTTAAAACAACTCCGTTTCAAGTCCCTAAGGGGTCTCTTCCTTCTATTAGTGGTATAGCGCTCCATTTTTGAGTTTCTAACAAGTGAGGCGTACGGGTATCAGCTTTGCAGGCCGATGCCTGACTCCTTAGACCACCACCTTCGACTAGTGTGTTAGAAGCATCTATGCGGTAAGCAAGTTAGATGCTAGGAATAAGCCGGGAGAGATAAAGGCATAGGCAACCAGCCACTACCTAGGTATTGCATAAGGTGTAAATAGGCTGGGTTATAAACACCTGGCACTGTGAGAAGGTCTGTTGCTTCGTCCTACTACTCTTTTAGGAAGTATTCGGTGTGCTATCAGACGGAGGTTATAAGTTAAGGTAATATCCTCTGGAATTTTAACTTCGAACAGTATAGAAGTGCCCTATTACGAGATAATTGTTAACGCCTTAGGCTAGCCTCCCCTAGTCAGCCGCACCTTCACAAGTCGTAGGGATCTTCCCCTCCTAGTAAGAGTTAAAGAGATCAATGCAATTTATCCTCTCAGACCTCCATAATAATAGCATAAAGTTTCATTGCCCTACTGCTAAGGGATCCACGCCTTAAGAAGCCAATGACCTAGCATAATGCATTACAGCTGACTAGCTTCCTAGAAGCGAGCACACAGTGTCTTAGTCGTGGTATGTCCTTGCACGGACAACCGCAAACCTATTGGCTCTTATAAGGGCGTCTTAACGTGGATTTAGGTTTGTCGACTTAAGGGTTTCGGTTGGCCTGTAGGAATATGCTGGGTAAATTAAATGACTATTAGATAAACCTAGTGCTGTAATTGTTTTAAGCAAGTTAGGGTCCCTCTGCCTCCTTACCGCGGATTTGTACAACTCCTGTCTTTTTATACGCTCCTAATAGCCTTGCAGCTAGGAACATCCGCTAGGTTGTATCTGCTAGCGCATATGACGCATAAGGGGTATCAGCCTATTAGCGCATATAAAGCTTTCCGGGGATTATTATCCACTTTATCCTGAAATTTATTCTAGCGACCAGATTTTAAACTCTGGGCGTAACACTTTAATGGAATCATTTGGCTCTTGTAAAATAGACAAGCAGGGGAGGGAAGGAATTAGGCGTCGTACGCATCGATTCTAGGACTTGTATATAGGATGTAAGCCCTCTATATCGAGTTTATCCAAGCCGCTCACCACCCAACGACATTTAACTAAGAGCCACTCGTCCCTCTTTAGGCCTCCCTTACACTAAGCACGAAGTTAGTCCCTTTTAGCACTAGTCAACTTAAAGCCACTAAAAATGCCGGCCTTATTCTCCTGGCGTCCTTGGCGAGACATGCCTTTGCTAAGCCGCCGTGTATCCCCTGAGTCCATTCAGGCTAGCTGGCTCCCGGGCCGAATTCTAGAATCTAGGTAAATACTTAGCAGGCGTCTCCTAACATAGCTACACACACAGCCAGCCGTAAGGCCTCAGAGTTCTTCACTCAGGCTAAAGGCGGGCGCATACGCCATGATATCATCTCGTTTATCTGCACTAAAGGTCGTCTAGCATCCCAGTGTGGTATGAGTGTTAAGAACACGCTAATTTTCCGACATCGGCGAATTCTAGTGACTGTAGGGAAAGGAATAACCTGTCAAAGCTGGATCCCAGCTTAAAGGGACAGAAAGGCGCCGTTTCCTTAATCACGAAATGTTCAAGGCGGAAGGAAGGCTGCTAGCACCATCTGGCTACCCTTAAGTGCTTGGGGCTCGGCGTATTTTGCGATTTCGATTTAGACACGCCTAATAACGAAGAGGAGTCGGGGGGGGGCTCTGCTAAGTGCAAAGTGTAAAGGTGGTCTTAAGACGTTGCATTTTATAACAACAAGAAGGCATCGAGCCAAACTCATTCCGAAAACCCGGTTTCTAGGCCTAGATCAGCTGCCAGCCCCGTCTTTAATACGCTTGCCCGGTCTCACGGGGCCTCCGCTCAGCAGCAAGACATAGATTCCAGCCGTAGTAGAGCTTCCAAGTCCAGCTCAGCCTCTTATACACGGGAACTTAAAAGCCCGTCAACCTAATCTCAGACGGCCACCTCTTTAAGGTTAATGCCTATATAAAGAAAAGCATCCCACCTAAGTATAGCTATTATTAATACAATATAATTATTTAAGAATACCCCTTCATGATAGCTATCGTCGTGTCGAGCCATGGCTGGATGAGTTTGCGAGAGTTAATATTATAATAAATGGGGCGCTATACGGGATGTGTGCGTTTATTTTATACATCTCATTGAAAGCGGAGCTAACGACGTCGCAGACCCAGCTGGTTACAACGATAAACAAGTACGCGCCATAGGCCCATCTTAAGCCTATCGTACGGGCAATATATTAAGGTTTCTATACAAATAGAATGTGTCATAAGGCATGTCGACTGGCAAGTATCGTGGGTATGCTAACACATATAAGCTTATGTTATGTAGCTTATCGGCTGAGAAAAGACCTATAGCGATGTGCCTACCAGAGACGGCTGAGCTATATAGCTTTCATATCGCGCTTGGACCCCTCCTGGTTTTACTCCCGACTTGCCTTGCTATTAACATCGTCGATTAAGATCCGGAAGCTCTTCCCAGCCCAGCTCGAAGCCGGACCCGGCAAACACCAGCTAACACGTCGGCTCTCGATCAACGACACGAAAGGCAAACTTGTCAAATTACGCCGGCCATCGTACTGCAAAATGCTTCTCCCAACTGCCTTCAACTTCTTTCTTGCCTTGGTCGCCGCCGCTCCCTCGGCCAAGAAAGTATCAGCCCCGAGCAGTGTCAAGATCAAGGGCATCAGCCTCCTCGGGACAGGCTGCCCAGCTGGCAGTACCGACGCACAGATCGACGCTACAGGCTCCGTCTTTGAAGCCACTTTCTCGGCATACGAGGTCCAGTCTGGGCCAAAAGCCTCTCCGTCTGATAGACGCAAGAACTGCAAACTAACCGTAAACATGGACTTTGAATCCGGCTACCAGTTAGTCGTTCATTGGATCCGCAAGACATATCATACATGCATAGTAACCTCGACTTAGATTCCGCATCATCGAGACCGACATAGTTGGCTATGCAGAGATTCCCGCCGGCGTCAACGGTCAATGTATAAACACCTTCTCCTTTGCCGGCAACGATGCAAACCACGTCGACTACGCTGTCAACTTGGCCGGTCAGCACCGCGGTAGATTCGAACTCCAGTCCCAATCTGGCCTCTCTTCTTGGTCGCCATGCGGCCGCCGCGCGGCTATTCTGAATCTGAATACCTCCTGCAATATCAGCCCAACAAACAAGCCAGCCCTGATCGCTGTAAGTGATGATAGCCTCGACGTCTTCGGAGATTGGGGAGATAAGAGCGTGCTAACAGGTATATAGGTTGACCATATGAGCGGCAAGCTAAAGGTCAAGTGCGCCATTGAGTGGCGACGCTGTCCTGGGAACTGAACTAGATTTTACCAGCCACGAGTGCTCTAGAATCCGTTACTTAGCTTTGTTCTTAATAAACAATCTCTAAGTACCCGTTGCTATATAATAGTCATGTGGCGCGGTGGGCCCATATCTCACACGGACACGGGGCCAATATATAAAATATATGTCTTAGTATATATTATGGAGATTCCCTCCTACCTACTCAAAATTCGCCAATATGAGTGACTGGCTTACCGTCTTCAGTCACCCAGAGCCACTCAGTAGCATCCAGCGTGCCGGACAAAAATCCAGTCCTTGGCTGACCCTTTTCCCGATACACCTCTCGGGCCATAGATGCGAACTTATCCGCGCGGACAAGTCTTGCGGAGCCAGCGCACCGTGCTGTGAATGTTATGCCTAGCGACGCTTGGTGAGAGGCAAGTCTCTGAGGGCTTTATGGGGGAGAACAACTAACCTTTAAAATTCCACCCATCCACATACCAGTCGCTGATTTCATCCCCGGTCACAGACGCCAGGCTGACGTTGTGGAAACCTGGCGCCGGAATATCTTTCTGACTGAACATCTCTTCGAGATTTATTACTGTCGGCTCGTTATGGGAGCCCGAGGGCTTCTTGGCAAGGATGGCGCAAGGCAGGTCGTCCAGACAGAGTTCCACATTGTCCCAGGTGCCTCCTCCGATGCCGCCGTCTAACTGCAACTGAACCTTGAGCCTGTCGAAGCGCGAGCAGGCGTCTGGCTGTCCCGCAGGAGCCACGGCTAGTGTTGCGGTTTGGGCGTCTTGGTCCGTCCAATGCCAATCTTCAGCGCTGATGGTTTTGCGGAACTCTGACGGGTACCTATTCTTTCCCCAACCGTGAACCCACTGGTAAATGTCCTTGAACTTATTCAAAGCAACCCATCTCGATGAGCCAGTGCACCTGGCCCTGAACGATATGCCTGTTTGAATGTCGGCAAGTGCTTGCTTTTGGATGGGGTCAGAGGACTGAAAACGACGTACTCTTAAGCTCCCAAAACTCAGCCGGCGCGCCCTTTGAAAACAGGATAAAGGAGCTGATTTTATCAATGGGAACACTCTTTGCCCCGAAAGTGTCCATCATGTCAATAGGCTTGGACGTTTGATTGCCTCGCCAAACTGGTCCGGCGACCACGACTACTTCCTTCGCCTTGTCTCCGATTTGGATGTACAAGCTCTCGTCAGTTCCGCCATCGATGCCCATGCCTATCTCCAGCTCGACCACGAGCTCGTCAAAGTGAGTGCAGGCGTTGGGACTCGCGCATACGATGGAGCTGATTTGATTCTCAAACGCATCGGCCTTGTCAGGGATGTTATCGATGCCTGGCCAGGAGACTTTTGGAAGGGAGTTGCCGCCACAGTTATAGTCGCTGTTTCCGTCAGAGTCGAGCTTCTTGCGGGGAAGTGGTAGTAAAGTTGAGAAAAAGTTTACCTGAAAAGGCGGCATTTGCCCGATGCCGCACTTGGACGGACCGAGCTCACGATATCGTTCCAATCCGCAGGAAAGTTGACTCGAGGTAGGTCAGCGTGGCACAGTACCGAGGGTGTTGAGACTCAAGACGCAGGCCGAGAGGAAACGTACCGCACTCTTCAGGAGGGACCTTCACTTCTGTACACCCCTTGTAGAGAGTATCCTTGCAAATCTCAACGCTCGGATGCTCCGCCGCATCGGCCAGCTTATGACAGCTTTCCGGCGGTGCTTGCTGGGCTCTTCTCTGCAGGGGCTCACTCACCGTACCCACCATCGTTCTCAATACGAGAGCGCACAGAGCCGGTGTTGCATAGCCCCGGATAATGCGGGTCCATAGGTTGGTCGAAATCATGAAGTCAGGCGGCCAGTCCACGCGCTGCAGCGCTTGCACTTCCAGAGGTGTTGCTAGGACAGTGAGCAAGAGTTATTCGACTCGGGCGTAGAGCTTACTCACGTTGGCCTCTGTGGATCAACGGGAAGTTGCGTCCGGGGTCAGCGTCGAGGTTCCAATCCAGCAGTTCTCGAAGAAGACTGCGTTGGTCTGCGGTCAGAAGGTTGTTCTGTGGGCCCGTGAGCTGGTTCATGAAGAGCCGAGCTCGTTGACGCATTGTCATGTCGGCATGTTGCTCGAGGCCTGATAGCAAGGGCTGAACGCGGTTGAGACCAAAGCCCTCCCATCTCGCGTCATATTCCGGATTGTCCTGCCAGTCGAATGGCCTGCCACGCTGAATCAGAGCCCAGCCCTGAATTTGGGACCATTGAACCCCCCCAAGGGCAACATGTGTGACGGGAACCCGCTCCCGTCGTTCACCCCAACTGTCCCTGAACCTCTCTGGCTCCCGCTCTAGAGGGAACATGTTGGGCGAGGTGGCAATTCTATACACCCACGCGTTCTCGCTCCCTGAAATGGTCAAGGCGGAAATAGCGTCGATATCGGGCCCGACAGGGATCCAAGGAGTGTGGATCTCTTCCATCATGGTGCTAGGAGTTGTTGCCCAACCCCATACGCGTGCGTTGTCGTCAAGATCGCTATACATTCCGGAACTGGCCGAGATTCCGCCCCGTCGTCTCAAGTCTGCCGGTGCCAGTCTTCCCTGTCCTTCCAGCAGGGCCAGGTAGAAGACTTGGTGTTGCTCCATGGCCTGAGGGAACACTGGCGGAGCGGGTGTCGTTGACTCGGGCGAATCCGCGCCGACGTTTGCAGGCCACATGAGCAACCATGTCGCCAACGAGTGGACGACAAAGGTCCACCACCGAATGTGCATGTTTCGTGGAGATTCGGATGGCTTGAGATGGAGAGAGTGGGCTAATAAGGGCCTGTCCTGCAAGCAGCTTCTCGGTGATGCGTTGTTCTTATAGATCCCATCACGTACATACACGTACTTGACGTTCTCCGCATAGGGCAGCTTATATATAATGCATACCATTCTGAGCTATATTCTAGAGCTAGAGGCCTGGTCCATGTATACGTGTTCTATTTAGCATTGTACATAGATGTTTATAGAGATTACGGCGGGAATCACGTCATTTTGTTAAAAATGGCTCGGTTAGGTTAGTTTTCCCAGCGGAGCATTGCAGTGGTTCTAGTCTAACAGGTCACGCTAACTGCCACGTACTAAAGTTTTGTATGTATATTATATTTCGTTATATCTATGGCTCTACTTAATAAGCCTATATATATACCTAGATAAACAGTAAATATTGTTAATTAATAACTTTTTAAGAAGTAATGCGGTTCGCATCGCGTACTCCGCCCCTTATAGCTAATTTAATAAAGTGGAGGCTGCGAGGATGCTGCTGGCGCCGCTGCAAAATGAAAACATTAAGCGACGGTCTTAAGCAAACAGTGTTTAGCATAGGTCACCTGTTAAAATAGGTACCCGCGGGTGTAAGGTCTAGGATCACGTGTTGTTATGTTTACATATAAGGGACAGACTAAGTCAGGGTTTTCCTAGCATTAGAGGCTATAGAAGGGTTATATAACTTTAGCACATAGATTATTAATACAACTAACCCTTAGTCTATATGTGACTAGCCTTATTAGGCAGGCCGTAGGGCTCTCGTTTTCATATTACTTAAACGATTATTATTTCAAGAATCTATTAATAACATTACGTATAAGGCTAATTTGGTTATAGAAGTCACTTAAAGGTCCCTCTTACTATAGTATTAACTAGTAGTCAGACCACCTTAACTAGTGGTCAGACTAAAAGTGGGTGTAGTGTGGCTTATTAAAGGCGCAGTGCCGATACCGAAATATTTGGCTGCCGCCGGCTATTCTTGCCGGTGCTCTGCCCCTACGTTTGTCTCTTTCTGTCCCCGTCTGGCGCTATCTGGCGCTGTTGGCGCTATATGTTGCTATATAGCGCTGCGTCGTTATATGGCGCTATATGTTATATAGATAGTAGCTTAGGCTGTATATTTATACTGCTGTTTCTGGCAATACTATTTGCGGCCGTGCTAGAAACGGTACGTAGTACCACCTTTCTCTGCTTTTGCCAGTCATTATTGGACCTCGGCGCTAATAATAGCGGACATCAGATTATATATCTCCTCTATAGGCGTCATTTTCCCCACTAGATACCCGAGCCAGGAGATCTTCACTATAAGGGGCAGAGCTAGCGGCTGGGGATGCATTAAGTTTTCTAGGAGTGCCTTATATGGCCACCTAGGTTGATAATGTTGTCTAGGGACGAGGCGCCAACAGAGAAGGTAGACGGCGGTGACAGGTCATGGCTGTCTTCTTTTAGCCTATGGATGTACGGTTTAAAGCTCGCTTCCCGAGCAGAGGGGGCACAAAACGGTGAAGGAGTCCAGAGCGCGTAGCGGCTGCGTTGGGTTTCTCCTCGGCCTAGTCGGTTGCCTCGTGGCTACGTCGAACATACCGAGGGAAAGGTGGTGTAAGGAGGTGTAATCTTATGTCACGGTAACATGGCATGTCTGTCCGCAAGCTGTGCTAATGCCGGTTCGGGCGATAAGCGTCTAATAGAGAAGCATGTAAAACTATTCCTGCCCTTAGTTGTTTAAAGCCGAGTGATGACCCCCTTACACAATACGATTTACGTAGTACGTACGGGATACTTTGCCTCTAACGTGTGAGCCCTATAAGCGGAAATGATGTTGTCCACCGTAGAGGTAATCCAAATCATACGTACGCAGTCTGAACCCCCATCCCCTTCGTAAACACATACTTAACCCATTTTCGATCCAATAACGATTTCCTCGTCTACCGATGGCGACCCCCTTTCCCCCGCCGTTGTAGGATCAGCTGAGATTACCATAATCCCAAATTGACTGCACGATGTTTCTACCCCTCGCCAGGAGGCGCGTGAACACCATCGCAGTAGGCTAGCCCACATTCATCGCCAGTGAAATGGCACCGACTGGCTTCTTGGACAGACATAACGTCGCACGCGCAAATAAATAGGATGAGTTTCGCATATAGTTCCCTCGCATCGCTCCTTAAGGCGAGACCGTCTCATCGTTTCGCTATAAATTACGAGCTTTGCCTGCCCTTAGGGACATAAAAGGGTGCACAGCAGCAAGCTATTTTCCTCTCTTCTCTACTCTTTCCGCCTAGTTCCACAGTGTCCCCCGACTACTATCTCGTCGCGGTATCACTAGCAACAACATCCTAGCAGATGCCGTTGCTAGAGGCGAGATTGTTTTATTCTCGGTATCACTGTAGATAAAGGCTCCAACTTCGATAACAGCAAAAACCATCGTTATCCAGTCTGCTAAAAATGTTCGCATTTGACTCTATTCTCCCGCCGGCCAACTCTAAAGCTTCAGCAACTTAAGCCATCATACTAAGCTAACTTAAAAAGCGCTAGATGCATTTATTGCTTTACTAGCAGCCAAAGGCGAGGTATCTTGCTGCAAGAGATAATGGACGCATGGCCTTGGACAGCTTTGGTCCGAAAAGCAGCTTATGCAAAGCTCTTGCAAACCGCAGCCCCTCGAGGTTGAACTGGTAAACAAGAGCAAACTCCTTAAAAGCACGTGGGTAGATGCCTGAGTAACCGAAGTCGAAGATGGTGACAGACTCGCCAATCTTAACGTTGAATTGGGTCAGATCGCAGTGGCATATTTGAAGAGGTTCGCCTTGCAAGCTTACTCTCTCGGAGTACCTTGTTTCGTCGAGTTTGCCATTTATCCAGCTTTCCAGCTCCAGAAGATTATCGAAAGTACGATGGGCACCTGATTCCGAGAAAAATCGGTCAACAGGCTCTTGATTCCCAAAGGGTCCAGGGTGTGCATTTGACGGGATGGGAATATCCCAAATATGGTGAACAGCATTGGCGATGGCTTCAAGTATCTGTCCCGCTTCATCAGGATGCTTTTCGACATGGGTAATATAGCTATCGCCCTTAACATGTTCCATGACGATACATATTATCTCGAATCTCTGCGAGGTTGCTTTAAAAGAGTCGTAGATTCGAGGAATGCGGACGATGCGAGCATCAGCATGTTCATATACATATCGTTGAATGGCTGCCTCGGCTAATGTCACTCCCGTGCCGTATTTGATCCAAATTTGATCGTTATAGGCAAAGCCGTTGGAATAAAAATCATCGGCTCTGCATAGAGCCACGACGACATCTCTCGAGGGAAGCTCGACGTCTTTGGCGGGGGCGTCGAGGGCATTATTCGGGGGAGCGTCGACGACAATGTTCGGGGGAGCGTCGACGACCTCTCTTAGGGGATCCTGCGGGGGAGTCATCTTGGCTGTCGGCCAGTCACTGACCCAGATTCTGCCTAAAGACGTTGAGTGGAGAGGAAGATTTGCTTTAGGCTTGGGAAACTCTTGAGAAATGACGCGCGAGAGATGGTCCGGGAAAACATCGGGCCGTACTCGACTCGCATAATGACTCCATACCCATAGGCGCATAATCTTAATACCTAATACAGAGAAGTAATAACTAACTACTCTTATATGTAACTAAAAGGCTCTTAGCAACACCTAGAAGGGCAAAGGCTGTTATATCACTCGAATAGCGGGTAGATGTAGGGCGACTAAGTACATACTA
Source organism: Ophiocordyceps robertsii (assembly GCA_027405785.1). NCBI lineage: Eukaryota > Fungi > Ascomycota > Sordariomycetes > Hypocreales > Ophiocordycipitaceae > Ophiocordyceps > Ophiocordyceps robertsii. Next base: position 160,687 of record JAPEBW010000001.1, on the reverse strand, counting down.
GAGTTAAACTAGAGTCCAACTTAGGCACAATGACCTAAAACCCTTAAGCTGAGTGTCGGGTTCGACGACTCTAATATAGGACTCAGCCGTGTAATAATATAAGTCTACTATATAAGCCATCCTCGTTCCACACATTTACCTATTGCCTGGGACTGCCGAGAATATAAATAGTTCGAGCCTAGTTAATGCGCATACGCGACCTAGTTAAGGCGCAATAGCAGCATGTATTATTTCTTCACGCCTTCCGTCTAAACGAGCGCACCCTGGCCTTGTACGATTCGTGCGCATTAGACAATTCCATTTTAATGCGGCTTAACACCTACATATAATCGGGTGTCAACAGGCTGCTTCTTGTCTATAGCTGCCTCGACTTAGGTCTGCGTACTCGTTGTTATGCTATAGAGCGGAAAGCGCTAAAGAAAACGTGCCACGCTAATAGCATAGTGTAGCACTAACACGCATATATCTAGTAATTGAACAGAATAAGAGGGCGTATAAACACGTCTAGTGTGTAAGAAATAAAGTCGGCAGATCCCGACTAAGCTGTTGATAGAATCCTCTGGATATGGTAATATTTACTAGAATTATTAGACTAGCTTAGGTTTAGTTAAATTCGAGATAAGCGGCGTCTACTTCGTAGGCGCTCTCCTTTTATTCTATATAAGGGACCGGTAGCTGTCAGTTATTATGTCTTGATAGTTGCTCATCTCGTTAAAAAGACATTACCTTCTTGATCTAAATAGCCTCCTCGGTTATAAAGCTACCTCGAAATGCACTGCTCTCTCCGCCTAGGCTTTATCGCCGCCACCGCCGTCGTGTCCCTTTTCGGCCACGCGGCTGCCGATAACGACGATGTAGTTTTCCCAATTAAAAGACAAGACTAGGACTGCAGGGACAACAAATGCTCTAAATCCCTTTACGACAGGTTTAACAAAAACAGCGTTGGTTTCTGTGTTGCGTTTTTGGACGGTATGGCACTTGAGCAGAATATGCGTGGCTAGGTCACCCTGGACGACAATTGCCCGGATCAGCTCAGCTTTGCCTATGCTTGCATGTGCATCGCCGAGGTGAGTCAAGCTGACAGGTGCTTGCCGGAGAGTGAAAAATCACGGGGCTGCTATAGCAAAGTGCGCGAAGAGGTTGAGCGTGCCGACCTCGCCTCAGCGTGTGCCCTGATGCACAACGGCACGATCTGGCCTGCGATTGAATACTTTGAGGAGAAGGGCGCGGGTCAAGAGTGCCTAGGCGATGACATGGACACCGTCACAAGTGACGTGTGTAGGTGCGTCGATCTGGTCATGTTCGACTATCCCTCGACGCCGCAGCCTTCCATGACTGGCTTGCCCCGGCAGATTGGCGACTTTAAAATATATGGCTCTCCGGACGCCCCTGCGACGCCCGCGACGTTCCGCAGAGCAAAGTTGATGCAAGACATGTCGCCCGATGCTTGCAAGACCATCTGCAAGTCCGGCTTGTATGCGACCTACGGCAGGTACGTTATGTTTCCTCTTGAAATTCTACACAGTGGAAAGTCAAGGCTTATATCTTCGTAGTGGCTGCTACTGCCTCGGCAAACCTAATTAAGGATGTCTGGGCTTCGAAAATCTCTCGAATGCGCGTCTCGCCTGCTCCCCGCTTTCCAAGGCCCTGTCAGGCCTATTATCAACTAAGCCGACAGACGAGTCGACGGCATTGAGCTGGAAACTACATAAATCTCGCCTCTTTCAATTATTTAGGCTCGCCTTCTATCTAGTCAATAAATTTAAACTCTTCATTACCTATTTACTCAGCATGCTTACACGTAGTGTTATAAGATTATATGCCCTGGACTGAGTCTCTGAAAAGCCTTGAGCTCAAGACCTCGAAGTCTAACGTCGGGCCTGAAGCTCCCAGAAAGCCGAACCAGCCTGAAGCACCTAGAGAGCCGAATTAGCCAGGGCCGGCACATTAATGGCGGCCAAGTTGGGAGGGTCCGTTGCGTTCTCCGCGCTCGCCCCGCATGCAAGAAATATAGGGGAAGACCACAAGAAGACGGGTACGCCGTTAGAGATTGCTGCCACAACGTTTAACGGGTGGATTGCAAAGGTACAGGAGGGAATCGGGGGAACGCGGCGAGATGATATCGATGGAAACGAGCTCAAGGCGAGTGGCATCAGCTTTTGGCAGAAGGTTGCCGGGTGGTTCGAAAAAATATTTATACCGGGTTATAAAGGCCGCTATCGCAGCAGCGAAGGCAAAAGAAGCAAGAGGGATGAGACGCAGGATACGGGTCCTGTCAAGGACGAGGAGAAGCACGATGCGGATCCTGACGCGGCTGAGGAGAGGCAGGACGAGGAGCTACAAGCCCCAAAGGCAATCGCCGGCCCTACTCACGGTCTGCGAGATTGACACCGGCAAGGTGCAAAATGTCACGTTGTACGACGCCGCCGGTCAGAATGCCAAGGAGGGCTGTGACAAGATCGGCGACAAGGCAAAGAAAATAGAAGAGAAAGTGGATGAACTGAGAGGGATGATCGAGTATTAGACAGGGGGTAAACTCGCCAGACAATTCATAGACTGCAACCTCCGAGTTGAGTCCAATCGATTCAAGACCTTTATTGTAGTCGCAAAGAACACTTGACATTAACGCGTCTCTCCCATCAAGCTCTGCGCTCTATTGCAACCTCGAATGCCTCCCCGTCTGTCCGTACGGATGCAAAAAACATGCATACCTTTGAGACGAGCAGCGCCCCTACGCAACAGCCTTGCCCCATCGCGCCCCCCATCTAATGGCCATGCTCATGGCCATGACGGTCAACCATCTCCTCAGAGACCTTAGGGCTTCGCGCCCAAACTGCGGCGGCCACTGTTCACACCCGTCGGGGTCTTGCTGCGGTGCCGGGATCCGGTTCGGGAAGCAACGTCTGCGGACGACAGAGAAGATCTAGACGTTGATGTTTAGCTTCGGCCGCCGCCTGGCCATGGCATGAAACGACTTGCCGTTTCTGTCATGTCTGCAATGGGCCCCCCCAAGAACAAGCAGAGGAATGCGCTGCCACAGTCGCCGGGCAGGTTGCGCATGTAGTCGCGCCAGATGCTCCACCACGAAAGCTCCAGCCAATACTCCCGATTGAGGCCCAGGCAAACGAGGCTCAACAGGACAGCCGTGAAACCCGCATTTATGGCCCATATGATGACGAGTTGTACGATGAGCATCACCGGGGCGGGCGCCGAGCCCCGGCATAGCCGAGGGAAGGTCCCGGTGGCAGGACGGATGCACGACTCAATGTCGGCCCGCTGTCCCGCCCTTGTTAGCACCACGTCGTCGACCAAGATGCTCCCACTCACACGCTTTTGCTTGTCCCCGAGGGCGCCAAGAGTGGAAAAGGCAAGCAGAAAATGGAGTAAAACCTTGATGCCTGTCACGCCGAACCCTGGCACGTGTAGAGAGCTCTGCATGGCGCCCAGGGAGAGGACAAAGCATCCGGTGGCTGCCAAGTGGACAATGGGCTTCAACACGAGACAAGGGCCGGCCCAGACGAGTGCGTAGGTGGCCATGGGCATCAGAATCGCCTGGAACAAGACTTGGGGGCATCCGAGAATGGGGACGAGGCAGTGGTATATGCCTGCCGCCATGACGGCCATGACCATGTTGGAGGCGCAGGGGAAGTGGTGGGTTGCGTACGACATCTCGGGGGTAAGAAGGCGATGCTTGACAAGGTGAAGTCGAGACGAGACGGCAAAGATGCAGTCGGTCAACAGTTTGATGGCAGGAGAGGGGAATCCCCTGTCACGTAGTGCAATATGCCTCTCATCAATGGGGTAGGCTGAACCTTGGGTCGTGGAGCGCCACGAAGCTACGCGTCTGGGCGTCTATGCCGCACGCGCCAATGCAAATGGCTGGCGATGCCAACGGTCATTGACACGTGCATGATGGTTTTGATGCTGCCGAGTTGCAGTTTGAGGTGCGCAAGAGATTGGTGGATAATACCTGTACAATGATGGCCAGGTATACAGTGACTACCCTATACAAGACATGTTTCCGTCTTGATGAATGGCGCGAGGCAAATGACGTCAAGCCTCTTTACGCACATACTGCAGGAGCGAGCACCGCAGGCGTGACGCGCTCTGACCAAGCAGAATTCAGAGTGCGCAAGATGGTGACCTCGGCACATGCTTTAGTGGTGGTGCCCAACGCAACGTGCCCTGTAGCAATCTGGGAATGACGCTCCGTGACCAGCAAAAGAAAAGAGAGAGCCATGACACGGGGACACATTGGCCGTGCGTCGTCAAATCATGTTGCAGCATCACTCGCGCCCATCAGCGTCATGTAAGTACGAAATACCTACAAATAATAACGGCACAGACTGTATGTACGGAGCACAAGGCAGAAGCGAGCCGCGAACCACCGCCAAGGCGTGTACTTTCGGTGACACGCACGCTTTGCTTGCTCTTGGTGGTAGCCAAAAAAAACAAACAGAGCTGCTTGCGTGTCCAGGCCGCACCCCTGCTGCTCAGCTACTTGGTGTGGAGTCGTGTCTCTGACGCAGAGTCCCTCTAGCGCAGAGAGTCTCCACCAGAGTCTCTAGCAGAGTCGCTAGCACAGTCTCTCTCCTAGGGTCTCTCCATCAGTAGGTACAGTAGGTAGGTAGGTAAAGGTACGTGCGCCGAGTCTCACCGCAAGCGGACCTGCACAAACCACCAGGCAAGAGCCCAGGATTGACGTCTCCATTGTCAACAAGCCGCCTGTTGACGCCAGAGATGAAGCCGGGTCCCTACAGCACAGTAAAGTAGGCAGGTACATCAGTGCCAGGTACTAGGTAGGTACCCTTGGGAACCCAATGACCATCAAAAAGGACATGGGGGGCCTGTACCAACTCTAACCTCCACATTGGCCTGCAAACAACACCCACTCTAATCCGACCTTTTGGCAAATGAGTCGAGTACTTGCCCTGCACGTGAGCCATGTATCACACCGCGGCTGGCTAGTCCCCCGAGGACCCCGTCAGGTGGCTGGGCCCCCTGCAGCTGTACCGAATCTGCATAAGGAACTTCGAGTCGCACGCCATATGCACCGTCGCCCGCGTACCCGGTACAGCTTATGCACGTGACAGCGCGTGCTTGCAGGTGGCTTCTACAAAGGCGCCCGCCGGAAATACATCTCTTCACTGGCCACTCGGTACCGCTCGGTGGAGAAAATCAACTTCCGATATTACCTACTAATATTCTCGGTACGGATACAGCACAGAAGAGACAACCGTCCATCTCTAGACCCTTTGTGCTTCTTTCTCTCTCCTCCCCTTCCTTTCCTTTCCTCACTCACCTCCACCCCTACAAACAACGGCACCTCGACCACATCCGGCCCGCACGTCGTCAGTCACGTCCGAATAAATGCGCGAGGCCGTCCTCGTACACGCATCCGTCTGCCTCTCTTCATTCCTCGCCGGCACATGTCTCGAACCAGGCTCTCTTGATGCTCGGCTTCAGACGTCGAGTCGCCCTCGCCTGCCTCTGCCGCATTAATCTTCACCATCTCTGCCCCTCGACCCTCCTCTCCACCTCTGCCGAGCCGGCCGGTCCTCTCTTCCCTGTACCATGAAGACCGCGACCGCGCCCGCCTTCTCGTCGTCAGCTTTGCCCTCGCCGCAATGGCCGCCTGTCCTCCAGCCCGCGACGTGCTTCAGCGCTCCACGTCGCTCCGTGCCCGCCACGATGCCTCGTCGACGCCGCTGCACTGCTGCTGCGGCCGTGTCGACTGCGTCTTTCTCAGGAAGAATTGCTCGGTCCTCGAGACGGTCGAAAAGGACGTCCACACGGCCGCCCAGCTTGGCCAGGTACGTCGCTGCGCGCCTCTTCCTCTTCCTCTCTTACGCGCACGAGTAATTCCGACTCCTTGGCCCCGCGAATCTCTCCGCCTTGCTTCTCCCGCCTCATTCCAGACTGGCCATTCCTCGTTCTTTGTGCCCGCCTAGTGCCGGACCCTCCCCCACCACCTCTATTGTTCTGTTTTGCTTGTTTTTTACATGCCAGCTGAGCGCCCACCTTTTGTCCCCCCCCCTTCCCGCCCCCCCACTCCCTCCCTCCACGAACTCATGCCCCGGGATTACAATATCTCTTTTTGGCTTTGGCAAACATGGCGGCCAACACTGTCTGATGGAGTCGTCGCTGACCTTTGCCTTGCAGGCCTTGCTCGCACGGCATGAAGCCTACATGGCTGATGCCGAGCGTGATCGCCTTGAGCTGACGGGCCGTATTGAACGCCTCGAGCATGACAAGCACGACCTCGAGGCCATCAACGCCACCAAGATTGAGGAAAACCGCAGCCTGCTCGACCAGTTCGAAGCTCTCAACCACACCATATCCGACTCGGACACCAGGATCAAGGCCCTCGAGGCCAGCCTTCTCTCCTCTCAACAGACGGTCCGCCGCCTCGAGGCCGCCGCCGCCAGGGCCGCCGACGCAGAGCACCACATTGCTGTTCTCGAGGAGGAGCACGACAGACTGTACGAGGAGCTGCGGTCGACAAAGGACGATGCTCGCACCCACGCCCAGCGCTTCAAGGAGGCGCAGCGCGGCATCCTCGACATGCAGGACCAGCTCGAGCGCATGGAGGAGGAGGCTCGCCAGGAAAACGCACGCCACGCCGAGGTGGTTGGCCGCATGGAGCGCCAGCGCGAGATTGACAAACAGCTCGACGTGGCCGCCGGCCGACTCAAAGGCGCCGCCGCCACCAGATCGCTCAAGGAACAGACCAGCGGGAACAAGATTGTCGGCCACTTCGTCCGCGACCTCTTGGAGGACAACGCCAACCTGCAGCTCGGCATGGCCGAGCTCCGCGAGATGCTCCTGAGCTCCAACGACGAGATTCAGTCGCTGCGAGACCAGCTGATGCATCACCAGCCCGTGCCTCAGGACAACGCCGGCCAAACACGCTCACTCAAGGCCGAGCTCGGGTCCATGCAAGGGAGCCCCAAGCTATCGCAAGAGCTGCATATACACCACCACTACCACGTCGCCGGCGGCCCCAAGAAACAAGAGGTGAGGAAGGCGAGGAAGCGGCGCCAGGGCATATTACCCGGCGTCCACGCCTCCCCCGCCTCTTCGGTTCCGCCGCCGTCTCCCAGACCTCCCGCCCAGTGGGGGCCCGTGAGTGCCCCGGCTGCCCCCGCCCTGGTGTCGCCAGCAACGGGCGCCGCAACCCCAGCATCGTCCAAGCCGCGCCAGAGCTGGGGCGGCGCGTCGAACCCTTGCTCAGATCTGTCCGGCTCCCCGTCTTCGTCGCCATCTGGCCTGGGCAGCGCCGTCTTCGACACCAGCTTCGCCGACTCGGATCTCATGACGTCGCCGACAACCAGCTTCGATCCCACGTCGCCGACCTGGAGAGCTTCGCACAGCAAACGAGCCTCGAATGCGTCGTCGAGGAGCTTTCAGTCAATATCCATGTCTCTGATGGACACTAGGCCGACCACCCCGCCTGGCAAGCAGCCCGCTGTCCACGTGTTTCCAGAAGATACGATTCATGAAGAAGACGAAGACGAGGACGCCATGTCGCAGGGGCACGGGCAGACGCCGGTGCTGGTGGTGCAGAGTGTGAATTCTCCCGAGAGTTCGGCCATGGACGATTCGGATTACTTTCAGCACGACGAGGTGGTTCGTTCGCGGCTGCTGCGCGCTCCCTCTCACGAGTCCATCATGTCCCTGGCGGGTGGCTTGGATATCCACACGCTCAAGTCTCGGCCGAGCCAGATGAGGTTGCGACGACTCGGCGGCGCTGATGCGGTTGTGACGGGCGTCACGGCCCGGCCGACGCTCTCTTCGGCGTCTGGGAAGCGGAGTGACGTTGCGCTGCGCGACCACTTTGCCGGCCTCCAGACGCCACGAACGGTTTCGAGCCCCAGCCACCGGTCCCTGTCCCCTGGCTCCTCTTCCGCATCACAGGGGGGCTCCCGCGCGTTTGGAAGCTGGGCCGGATGGCGGCCGTGGGGAGCGGGCTCGCGTCCCTCGCCCGGAAGCTCGCCTAGTCCGGCCTACCGGGAAAAGGACGGCGAGGCAAACCGACCTCCGGGAATCAATCAAGCCGGGGCGATTCCGGGTTTTCAACGGTACTGGGCGGCACAAAAGCGCAAAGGCGCGCCCGCCAAGGTGACGGCCGAAACGGTGGACCGTGATGCGCTGACTGAGGGCCTGCAAGAGTGAGGAGCCTTGAGCCCGACATGTCAGCGGCACGGAGCCGGCCGTCGCGCGCAGGACCGGCGGCCAGCCCCTCGATCGTTATGACGTCTCTTTTGTCTCCTTCCCTTTCCCCTTTCCAGCGAAGAGCTCGCTTTCCTTGTTGGCGTTTCTAGAGTCGGCTATCGGAGGAGTTTTGGTGGTGGGTGAATAGAGATACCCTCGACCACCCGCAACAGGCTGGTTTCCTTTTGTTTACACTTGCAAGCGGCTCGGGATACATGGGCTCCCGACTTATTTGATCAAGCCCATGGAATTGGCATGGCAGGCCCGGGGCTTGCTGCGTGGCGCACGCATAGCCTAACCAGACATGTCGAGATTGATGGATGTAATGGATGGAAGAAGGGAGAGTTCGGATGCGAGTGTCTAGGTTGGCCGACGCGGTCGATTGGTTGGGAAGGGCGGCGGCCGGGCCCCGCGTGTCGGTCGGGCCGTTGCGGCGGTGCGGCTGCGGGCCGGGCGGTGCGGCTCCGTCTGCCGATGGCAAGATGTCCTTGGACGCGTCCGCACATGACTTGCAGAATAAGTAGTGGGAGAATGAAGCGTCTCTGGGGGTCGCCATGGATCCGCCCTAGGCCTGTTGCATCCCCTCGAAGCGTCGGTGACATGTCTGCATGCTTTGCCCCTGCTGGCGCCTTGGCGTAAGCTGGGATGAATGAGACAAAGCAGGGCGGCGCCACGGTCAGACTGGATCGAAACGCCCCTGTGGGAACGCAGCTTTGCCTTTTTTCTTCTCCCGATGGGCGGGGGGACGAGGTCTGCTTGCTTTTTGTATTCACACACTCACCCCCTGCGGCGAGTAACAAGAGGGCGCGCGCCACACTCCCCCCTGTTATCTCGATCAGCACCAAGAGATATGCCGCACGCAGCTGACACGTACCAGATCAAGGCAAAGGCGAAGCTTGGACCCCTTGGACCGAGATGGCCAAAAGGAGGAGCCGTCAGGTGTCACAAGCCAGGGCTTGCTTCTTCATCATCCTCCGGAATACCATCCCAACGCCGTCACCATGCACCCGCTCGGCCCCATTGCGCCTCTCCTGGCCCATTCAGCCGCCAAGTCGTGTCCCAGCGACTCGCCGCTGTCGTGCCACAACTCGTCGGCCGTCGTCGACACGTGCTGCTTCATGGCGGCTGGGCAGCTGCTGCAGACGCAGTTTTGGGACACGCACCCGCCGACGGGGCCGTCTGGTGCGTACAACCGTGGCAAACATGGGCAAGATGCTGACTTTGACGTTGACAGACTCGTGGACCATCCACGGCCTCTGGCCCGACAACTGCGACGGGTCGTACCCGACGGCGTGCGACTCGGACCGCGTCTACACCGACCTCGGCGACGTGCTGACGGCGGCCGGGGCGGGCTCGACGCTCGACTACATGGACCGCTACTGGAAGGCCTACCGCGGCACCGACGACGGGCTGTGGGAGCACGAGTGGGCCAAGCACGGCACCTGCGTCAGCACCCTGGCGCCCAGCTGCTACGGCTCGCGCTACCGGCGGGCCGACGAGGCCGTGGCCTACTTTGTGCGCACCGTCGGCCTGTTCAAGACGCTGCCCACGCACCAGTGGCTGGCCGAGGCCGGCATCGAGCCGTCGTCGTCGCGCTCCTACTCGCGCGACGACATCCAGGACGCCCTGACGGAGCGGCACGGGGCCCCCGTCACGCTCCGCTGCAGGGGCGGCAGCATCAACGAGGTCTGGTACCACTTCAACGTGCGTGGGTCGCTGCAGGACGGCGAGTTTGTCGCCTCGGAGCCCGACGGGCCCAAGAGCTCGTGTCCGTATACGGTGCGCTATCTGCCCAAGGCCGAGCGGTGGGATGTGCAGGAGCTGTAGAGGACGGAGGCAGGTCGTGTATAAGCAGGCCATGATGGCTTATTCTTCTAGCCTAGACTCTTTGACTGCGCCCCCTAATCTGAATCCAACCCCCTCTCGTCCGGTGGAGACTTGCACTTGGGACGCGGCACCAAGAACCAACTAATCGCCGTTGCCGAGAAGAGGCCGGCCAGGATGGGCTGCAGCACCGAGACGCTGCCCCGCGAGGCCATGGCGCCCGTCATGATGGGGAACAGGGAGCCCCCCATCGAGGCGAAGACAAAGACGAAGCCCACGGCCGTCGAGTGGAGATGGGGCGGGAACAGTTTCGACGCCAACGAGATGCCCTAGACGTCGCGTCAGCCGGCGTCTTCAAGGCGGCCGGGGGGGGCGGAGTCGGGCGTACCGTGGCGACAAAGGGGCCGGTGAAGAAGCCGAGGAGGCACACCGAGACGGACGCGGCCGCGAGGTTGGGCACCCTGAGCCGCTCGTCAGCACACGGCAGTCGAGATGGCGTCGTCGACCTACAGCCAGAAGACGAGCTGGAGAGCAATGGCGACGAAGCAGTAGGCGAGAATCATGTTGCGCTCGCCGAACCGGTACGTCGGCTCGGCCAGGAGCAGCCTCCCGAGCAGGGCGCCGCCGTTGAAGCCCACGGGCATGTAGCCCATCTGCGACAAGGCCCCTCCTCGCACGTCGACGAGATACTCGACGACCCAGCCGCCCATGGTGACGACGGAGCCGATGTGGAAGAAGAAGAAGTTGCAGAGCAGCCAGACGCCGGGCAGGGACAAGGTAGCCTTGACGAGGCCTCGCGAGCTGTCGCGGTCGAGACACTTGCCCCTGGGCCTCAACTTGAGGGAGTCTCGAAAGGCAACGAGGACCAGCGCCAGGTTCGCCACCGCCAGCCCCAGCGGCAAGGCGTAGAAGCGGTACCAGTGCGAGGCGGCGGCGACCGAGGTTGCCGCAAAGGGGCCGAGCAGACAGCCCGTCATGTTGGCGGCATGAATCAAGGCCAGCCAGCGATGGGTTGCGCCGCCCGCGCTCGCCACAAACGCGTTGCCGTTCGTGTTCTGCAGCGCCTGGCCGAGGCTGGAGAGCCAGGTGGCGACGGCGAAGAGGGGAAGAGGAGGGCCCGTGACGAGGACGGCCTGGGCCGGGACCTGGAAGAGGGCTCCGAGGGCGAGCACGACGCCCAGGCCGAGGCGCTGCGTCAGGTGCGTGCTGAGCACGGCTGCCAGGAGCCAGGCGAAGAAACTGGCGCCGTAGCTGGGGGGGGGGAAACGTCAGGGGGGGGGGGGGTCTTGTCAGGGGCTCGCGTTTGCCGACGAGGGGGGACTTGCATGCAGGACACGACGGCTGTGTTGACTTGGTATCTCCGGAGCACGTAGGGGAGCAGCGCGCCGACGCTGCCGTCGCTGACGCCCGCCACTAGCAGGGAGAGGGCGACGCTTGCGAGCTTGAGGCCGTGGGCTACCTTTTCTTGGCGAGGGCTGCGGCTGCAAGCGGTGTGGGCCAGCTCGACTGTCTCGACGGACGTCGGCTTCGTCGTCGGGGCCATCGGGGCCCAGAAGAGGAACAAGTCTCGTTTTGCGTCGGCGAGACGGAGGGAGCGTTCGACGTCGGATTCGCTGCCTCGCCGTCCAGCGGAGAGAGAGAGAGAGAGTATGGCGTGTATAGGTGACGAGAGTCGTCGTCTGAGCTTGTATGGCCAAGGGCATCGGGGCCTTTTTACTCGTCCCCGATGATGGCGCCCATCCCAGTAAGACGGGCTTGAGCCGCTGACTGCACATGTGCCGCCGTGGTGCGAGACAGCGGTGTGTTGCAAAGCATCGTGTTGCGTTCCCAGCCGCCCTGTTGGCTGCGGAACCTGGAGGGGGCGGGAACAGGAAGAGTAGGTTGCCCAAGGGAGTCTTTGGGGGTCATGGCCGATGAGCTCTACGATTCGGGTTTCAGTGCGGGTTGTGGCAGGTAGTTTAGTCAACAGATTGCCCTGCGAAGCCGAGCTTTAGGAATTGGAGACCCAACGGGAGACTCTGTGGCTTGGACTTGATTTAAACGACGGGGCTCGCAGTCATCGATCCCTCTCAGTTGACGCCGTCCACGGCATACGGGCCAGGCATCTCGAATGACGGCGTGGCTTGCCGAGAAGCGAGTCATTCCTAGCCAGATTCGACGTTGACGTCGAGGTTGGATCTTGGTAGACCGGCTACCAACATTCATTACATATAATAAACCCCCTCCCCTCAAAAGACCCTATGGACCCTCACGCCCCTCGCCGTCGACTTGCCCGTCTCGCAGCTGGCCGCATGTGGCTCGAGGTAGCCCTGTCTCAAGGCCGTCGAGACGTTGATATCCAGCTTGTACTGCACCCCGAGGCCGGGCTGGCCGAAAAAGGGGGCAATGGGCCCCGCCGAGACGGCAAAGTCCTTGAGCACCTTGTACACGTGGTAGTTGAACGGGTGGCTGCGCCTCTTCGTGTCAGAGCAGCCGGCAAGGGGCGGCTTCCACGGCCTCTTACCCTGGATCCGTCGGGGACGTGGCCAGATTGGCCGGCGGCAGCGATCTCTTCTCGTACGGCGTGCCGCAGGGGGAGACAAAGGTGCCGCTCTCGGCCCCGAACCGGTCGACCAGCGTGCCCGGGGCCAGGGTCAGCTTGTGCTTGATGGGCCTGCCGCCGCCGTCGAGCCTGAAGCCGTCTTCCGGCGGATACCGAAACCACTTGTCCTTGCCGTAGTCGACGAGAAAGGCGCCGGGGCACGTGTTGGAAAAGGGGGTGTAGGTCTTTAGCACCGCCTTGGGCGCGTCGTCGGCCCTGATGTTGACCGGGCCAAGCCGTTTGTCGCCGCAGAGATGGCTTTTCTGTAGCGAAGGGTCAAACGAGGTGCCGGCGCAGAAGTTTTGCGCGTCACAGCCCGTCCACTTGCCTGCGTACGCGGGGCTGGTGGCGGCCAGGAGCAGCAGGGACAGGGAGAGAATCGCCATGGTGCGGGTGATATGGGCCTTTCCCGGTCGTTGCCAGGTCTTCTGATGGTTAGACGGTGATTAAAGAGGCAGAAGAAGCCTATCAGCTCCTTTTCCTCGGCCAAAGTCAGTGGCCGCCAATATACCATGATTGTCACGACTTACTGGTTTCTCAAGTCAAATGAGTGGACAGAATCACACAGGAATCGTTCCTTTGCGGCTCCTGGTTGGGACGACGGCTTGGCCGAGTCAATCAGGCTACGGCTACAACGCTTTGGTCGAGTCGAGGATTGAAAACCCTTGGCGGAAACAAGAGAGCAAGTACATGATGGGAGATATATACAAGAGCCTCGGGTGAGAAGCGGGTTACATGCAACGGCGCAAACCGATAGTGTTTTCTCTCTCCATGATCCTTTGCAGTCAAGTCTATATTCGGCAACCACATCAGCTGCCCGTTCCCCGCAAGTCGCGGACATGAATGGCTCCGGCAATGGGCATCTGCTAGAGGGTCCTATATTGAGCCTCTGCCATATTGTGCGGCCACGACTCCACCCCGGCTTGGTTCTTTTGCCCGACTGCGCCTTCAGTCGGTGGCCCCACGGCCTGATCGGGACTTCACCGGGCTCCAAAGGGGGGATGTGGTTGAGAGTTGTAAGTCTCCGTATTGTGTACAGTGGCTACCTCGTATGCACATGGCTCTGGGAAACGTGGCCACCTAAAAGTGACGACGGTCTTGGCAAGGGCGTCGACATAGAATCGACTTGCGAGATGCCGTCACTGGAGTCGTCTGGTGGCGGCTTCAAGCTCTTTGCAGTTTATGGTTGTAGGGATCAAACCCCGTGTACGCAACGAGGCCATATATGTAGTGGCCATGGATTTAGTGGCCATACATGTAGTCATGGCCGCTGTGACGGCCGCAGTGTCCATGGGAGCCGTTGGACCGAGCCTTGTTAGCCTCGGCTCGGCTTCCCCCGGCAGCGAACCCAGGCCATTACGCCAAGAGAAGCAAGAAATACGAACCATGAATGGTTAATCAGGACTCAATTAGGAAAGGCGGGTGGAGCGTTGGCAATCCCGCCAAGCCGCCGAAGGGTGGGTTCGGTGTGTGACGGCTTCCGAAATATTGGGCCGGTGGCTCCAGAGACCAACCATTGTTTTGCGACCAGTTCAGCAGCATCCGCGAGAGGGACACAAACTGTCCTTTTGTGCCGGAGAATTATATAACATGTGCAGGGAGTTGACGAGGTGCTGCGACATGGTGGGCGTCAACGCCGGCTCCGAACAGGGCCTCTGGCGCGGATCATATGTCTGGAGTCCATTGCCAATATCCATGGCCAGCCAGATAACTTATCAATCTTGGCTCATTCCGTAAATGTAGTCTGATGGAGTTTCCCGACACCATCCCATCAATGGCTAGACGCTTCCGGACCTCAACTCCGTTCGGGAGAGCCAACAGCCCTCTCTCATCGACCATGCATCCTCGAGCAGACAGTTGGGCCGGGTGGCAAATGCATGTCTTTCTTTTTGACCACGGATGCTTTGCTTCTCGCCTAGCCTTGCAAGTTCTTTCCTTTTCCAACTACCCCCTCCCTTTTACGGATACGCCTGCTCTTCCCACGCCCACTGTCAGGAGGAAGTGAGAGAGTAACTCGGAGGCTCAAGACAGGGAAAAAAGGTCAGATGCGGCTTCTTGAAGGGAATGAGGGCTAGGACAACGGCCTGGGTGTAGAATCCGGCCCGGTCGACGGCATCGTCCGTCAGGATGCCCACGGACCCGCCATGCTGCTTCGAGCTTGTCCGTGGATGCAAACTCTAGTCGTGAAACCGATGACTGCCATATGGCGTCGAGGCGTTGATCGTGATGCCGCTCTGCGTGGCGCCAACGGCAACACCCTAATCACTAACAGCTGCCAGGACAAGACGACGGATGGTGGCCGGTCGCTTCAGCTCGATGGAAGCTAACAAAAGACTTGATTGGGCTGAGAAACAGGCTTGCGCTCTGCAGTAGCTTCAACCTGCCCAACCCCGAGACCGGGCCTAGATGCACATGTTTATCTCCTTTTATCCTCCCGTCTCTTTGCGTCTTTCCCAAGGGGAGCGTAAAAGGGCAATCTCGTTAAACTTTTGGGAGCCCCCATTGTGAGGGAGCCCGACAGCCGGGTCCAGACCAGGCATGACGACATGGTCAACCAACTCGCAGGCGCACACGATCCCGGCGGTTCCATGCAGGAACAGGGGCACCGTCTGCTGTGCTCGGCAGTCTTTATTCGTCCATCTGCTGTAGGTGGCCGCTGCAAGCCATACAGCCATTCATGCCTACGCCATCTACAACACGTTGTGGCATGTCGAGCAGCATGAGACTTGAGCAGCAATGCTTGGAGGAGAGCAACAGACGGGGAAGAAGAGCATATGCCCTAGTGAAGGCCTGCAGGGGCCCGGATCTTGTCATTTCCACGCGAATCGGTCACCTGCTCCCAATCTCTTGAATTGCCACGCATGTTCCACCCTTGCCCCCTGTCCCTTGCCGCCTTGTGGGCCATTTGTCCATCAACGGACGCACAGTCTCCCAGAGGGGAAGAGGCTTGAGCGCGTTGGCAGCTTGCTCTCCCGCAGCAGACGGGCGAGCTGCCATGTCGTCTGTTGGGCGCAGCGTCTCGGTTAGCCCCCTTTGCTTCTTCAGCCATGTCATGTCATGCCTGGGCAGAGGGAGCTCCATGCGGGCCAAACGACATCAGCCCCTCTTTACTGCTTTCTTATTCCCTCCATCTCTCGGCTGCCCGGGATATGAAAGCCCCTACTCAAGTCTCGGACCCTGCTGATCGCCTGGGAAAACCCCCCGCGGCGGCGTCGGCGGGCCATCGACGGGAACGGGGCCAGGAAAAGCTGAAAAGGGGGGAGCAAAGTTGGGCAAAAGCAAAGCATGCAAGCCCCGTCATCTCGCCGTGTGGTGGCGCAACGCGCGAGCCCCGAAGATTCGCGGGGAGGGACACGGGTTTGGTGCTAGCAGTTGGCAACCGCCGTTTGGTGCTGACCCTGTTTATCCCGTCATGCCTTTTCCGGGGAGGCGTTGCTGCCCTCGCTTCTCCAGCATTGGTCTATCTGCACCGTCTGTTATCCCAGGCCATGGCCTGTCCGTGGAGCACAGGGCAGAGGAGGCCCCCCCCCCTCGATGTCGGCAACGCTCACGCCGAAGAGCTCCTCTATCTCTCTCTTTCTCAATCCACGTTGGTGGGGAAAGTGGCGGTGATCGACAAGACACACTCTGTATGCTTGGGCTAACACCACGCGCGGGGGAGGCGCCAGGTGCATGGACAATCCGTGGTGATGGGAGCAAAAAGAAAGGAAAATGAGCCCAAGACCGCCCAGCTCGTTCTCATCAAAGTCGGACCTGAACAGCCTGCACATGGCGGCTTTCCTTCTTCTCCTCGCCTCAGCCTCTCTCTCTCTGGCCTTTCTTTTTCCGTAGTCGACCCTGTTCCGCTCTCGGGCTCGGCTTCTCAAAAGGCTCTCTCGATACTTAAGTAAAGCCAGTGTCCGGCTTGCCTTCGGCTTGCCGTTGAGCAAACCTCGACTCGGTAATTCTTCTCGGACGTCAGACCGGCCGTCTCTCACCTCGTCTCACGGCTACGGTTCCCCAACTCTTGCTCGGCAACAGGGCCCGTCATGGGTCTCTCCGACGCCGACCCGCGGCCGGCGCCGGTCCTCAACCCCGTCACCATCTTCTGGGTAAGCTGGACCTGCGTGTGGACGGCCCTCGTCGTGGCCGGCATGTCGTACCTGGTTGTGCGCCGCCACACGCCGCTGCTCCGCATCCGCGGCCTGGTCCTCTCGCTCTCGGCCATTACCCTGCTTCACCTGTACTGGATCTCGGTCCAGCTCGGCCTCATCCTCGGCCCCATGGCGCCCGCCGTGGCCGAGTACTGGGTCATGGGCATCTACTTCCCCTTTGGCATCGCCCTCTTCCACGCCTCCAACAGCCGCTTCCTTCACGTCGCCCAGGCCCAGAAGCGGTACGCCCGCCACGGGACCAGCCTCCGGTCCGAGAAGCCAAGGCGCCGAGCCGGCATTCTTGCTTGCTTCCGCCGCCTCGACTACACGTCCAAGGTCCTCTGTGTCGTCGGGCTGGGCATGCTGTTCCAGGTACGGCCTCCGGTCCGCTTGATAACGTGGGCTAACCTGGTCCCCTGCAGCTCTTCATCACCATCCTCATGTATGTCATCTCGCGCAAGTTCCACCGGTCTTGGGGCATCCCCGGCACCGAGGTCAAGGGCACCGAGATGGAGCAAAAGATGGAGGCGGGCAGGGGTTGGGAATGGTAACATCGTCGCCCCCCAAACGTCATCTCGACGCCTGCTCACCGCTGCAACAGGTGGCCCTCTGTCTTTTGGCAGTTCTTCTGGGCCTGGCTCGTCGCCCCCTACGTCCTCTGGAAGGCCCGCGGCATCCACGACACGCAGGGCTGGAGGTTCCAGACCATTGCCTGCGCCGTTGCAAAGTAGGCCCATTCCACCCAGAGACACGCAAAGGATATTTGCTCACTTATACCGCCCGCAGTCTTCATGCTACGCCCATGTGGGTAATAGCGCTGTACGTTCCCGCCATGGCGCCCGTCAACCAGTACTGGGTTCCTCCTCAGTGGTAAGCACTCGCCCACTCTCCCCTTGCTTCAGCCGGCTCTTGGTCTAACAAGTTAGGATCGCCATATCCATCATGTTCATGGAAATCTTCACCGTCTTCCTCCCCTGCTGGGAGGTGATGCGCAGCCGAGCCCTCCGCCAAGAGACGCTCGAGTCGATTGCGCACTGGGAGGCCAAGAACAAGGCGTCTGGCCACGGCGCCAAGTCCCTTCACTCGGCCACGACGGCCGTCGAGTCCATCATGTCGGGCTGGAAGTCGACCAATGGCTCTGTCAGGACCAGTGACTCGGGCGAGAGCATCTTGACCATGAGCGCCCTGGAGCATGTGTTGGAGCGCAACCCCGGCCCTCTCCAGGAGTTCTCTGCCCTGCGCGACTTTTCAGGAGAAAACATTGCCTTTTTGACCAGCGTTGCCGAGTGGAAGAACTCGTTGCCGCCCGCCGCCAGCACACACGGTTCGACGGACCATCATACCAGGGAACTCGTCCATGAGCGGTATAACCGCGCTCTCCGCATTTATGCGAGCTTCATCAGCACCCGTGATGCCGAATTTCCCATCAACATTTCCTCCCAGGACCTTCGGAAGCTCGAAAGCGTCTTTGAGAAGTCGGCTCGCATCCTCTACGGCGAGAGGCGAGAGGTTAATGCCGCCACCCCGTTCAACATGCCGGAGCTCTCTTCAAAGACGCCTACCACGCCGACCTCATGCGGGGGGTCCGAAAAGGTCATGATGTCGTCGGAGGATGGGAGTGCCATCGGAGATAACGCCCAGTTCTGGGGCGAGGTCCCGCAGTCGTTTGACGAGATGGTCTTTGACGACGCTGAAAAGAGCATCAAATATCTCGTGCTCACCAACACCTGGCCCAAGTTTGTCAAGAACCGCCGCTCGTCGATGGATACATTCGACATGGAGGTTGCTAACGATGTCCGCTCGTGATGAATGTGCACGCGAGGGAACTCGAGGCTGGGTGGACAAGGCGTACGGACGGGGGTGAACTTCTGGACACTAATCTACCACTGAAACAGTCTGTACAATACTTTGATCCTGCGGCGTCGGGACACTTGAATAGTTGCAAATACCCCTTGTATTAGTAAAGTAATGAACCGATAGTTCCCAACCAGTGGTCCATCTAGTGACCCACACGGGCAGAAAGCTTATGACAGGTAAACATGGACAAGATTCCCGGTCCTGGGCCTTCTCCTAGAGGCATAGAGCCACCTCTCTCTCTTCTTTTAATTAGCTAGTGTACTACCTCAGTAATTAGCTTCTTGCTCTATATAATCCCAAGTTACTTTTAACTCTTAGTTATCCATCGTTGTACCTGGAGTTTCGTAGCGTTGCCGCTTATGGGCCAATGGGTTGACACTCTTCGGATGCCGACCTCTTTTGACACCTGTTTTCGGACTCTCAACGTCATTCCGACGATGCACATCGTCTGACGAGGGATCCTCATCGTCGGATGACTGTTCTTGATCGTCTGCCCAAATCAACCCTTCGTGGAAAGCGATCAGCCTGTTACCAGTAGCCCTGCAGCCCGAGACTTCTGACCATTCCATGATGCCAATAGATAGAAGATATTCCACGGAAGATTCGGATTCCTATGCAACAAGACTATTCGCCTCATCCCAACTATGCCTCATTTAGCTTGAGTTATTTTGACGACTACGCCAGACTCACATATTATCCGGAATCGAGTGGAGAAACAAAGGTCTATAGTCCACCTCGGCCAAACTTTTTGCATTACCCAAATTGATGTTGGTTGGGTCATCGCCTCCGCCACCGGCGATCCGTGAGTTGCTCTCTTCCTGACCGCCACATACCATGTCATTTCCAGCTTTCTGCCCTGCAGCTTGCAGCTCCTGGCAGAACCTTATGCGCCGTTGCCCGCTTATAGGGAGATTGGCGGATCTCTGGACGCTGTCTTCCGATACTGGCAGGCCCAAGTATGCAAAAAATTTTCGGACCTTGGGCTTCGAAATTATTTTCCCTAGGTACTTTCGCCTGAAATGCTTGTAAGGCGGAAACTGTTATAAATCTCCAGAGGATAACTTGGACCTTGAGCTGCGTGTTTAATTTTAATGCGCCCTTATAAAAAATACGAAGTCGCTCTTTTCTCGGCGCTGGAAACTGTCCGTATGTTGGCAGTAATTTAATTAAGTTCTCCTAGAAATCTAGTGGGTTTCTGCACTATATGGGCAATTGGTCGGTGATTTCCTTGTCGAGCTCACATTTTTAGATAACTTGAATTTTATCACGATTCGCTTCGGAACGGGTCTTAGACGTCTTAAAGAGATCTTAGAGCCCAACGTACATATATATATACTCTCCCGTAGCCTTTAGGCCAAATACCGCACAAATAGTGTATAACATGAATACGCTGAAATATTCATTAAATCCGCCATCTAATTCTGCATATAATACATATTTCCTTATATTATACAACGCATATACAAGCAAGGTATAAGCAGACTAGGAAGAGGTGTGTATAGAGACTATATGCACGATCCACGCTAAGTCGCTGCGCCACCTCGTATTCCTTATGGATTTAATTCCTAGGCTTATAAATACAATGCAGCCCATGGCCCACTATTATAGGAAGTCACGCCATGTTAGGGGTCCTTTTCCCAATCACCTAGGTTACTTGTAGCCTGAGAATTGTCTATAAAACGAAGCCTTAGTCCCCCCTTTACATTAGATAAATTGTCAACCTTATACACACCTATCTCAGCCATTTCTTCACTTTTCCACATACTTTCTGCACTCTCGTGATCCCCTCAACTAAAGGAGTAAAATGGGCGCAATGCAGGGCAGGTAGGTAGCCGCGAGTAAGGGGATCACGAGAGTGTAATTGCGCCTATTTTGCTCCTTTAGTTAAGGGGATCACAAGAGTGCAGAAAGTGTGTGGAAAAGTGAAGAAATGGCTGAGATGTGTGTGTGTAAGGTTGATTACGGAAAGGTTTTCGGAGGATTTTTTGTTGCTTGGTGTGGCCCTGAAAATGCTGTTGTAAAACACAAGGTATAAAGAGGAGAGAGGAGGGGAATTTGTAAACCAAGTCCGATAAGATATCGGGAAAATTTCGGGGAAAATACGCTTAGTAAGCGCATTGACGTCAGAAACGGGGAAGATTTTTGCTGGAATTTTCGGATCACGTGATAGTTCGAAAAACGTCGACGGGGGTCGGGGCAAGTCCGGCTTAAAGGGAAGCCGGGCTCATAACCACAAACCGAACAAGTTCGTGATTTTTATCATCGCTTTTCAGCGTGTCGAATGAATCGTCTGGGGAGTAAGTATTGAGCACGGCAACAACTTGGCCAATGGTGGGTGGTTCAGCTGTTGGGATCTGTTTCCTGCCCCTTGTTTTAGGTGAGTCTTTGCTTGCTTTGCGCCTTGACATACTGAGTAGAATGGGCAACGAATTAAGTGGAGTACGAAGTTATCGAGGCGATAGTAGGGAATTGAAGGAGGAAGCAGGAAATTAGGGGGGCTGGGAGCTAAGTGTACAGAGTACTGTCATTATATTAGACTGATGCTGCGCGGCATGAGTCTGACACTTTTCGGACTAGTCAGCCGGATTTCAAAGGGACTTGGAGTCATGTACCAGATACGACGGACGGCCGCTCGTTGTTGCATTGGAGCATTTTCAGAGCCCCCCTCTCGGCCGAGAAATGTTGGCACAGCGTTAGCTACGGCAACATTATATACTTTATTGGAACAAGGCCAAATTCTAGCCATCCAACATGGAGACGGCGGCCTTCATCCTCGGTAGAGAGGCTTTACTGTGCAATTCGGGGACCCTGAGAGTGACCATTCTCTCAGACTGCCCAAGACCGGAGCTAAGTGGTTTCTTTTCGTGAAAGAACATGATTGAAGCGTTTGATTCCTTGTTACCTGATGCTATCATATAAGACTATACCTCTTACACACGCATCGCTGTGGACCGCAACAGTTGACTCTTACAGAGAGGACGTTGCATGACAATATGCACTCAACTCCGCCTTACAATACGATGCCCGGAACAATTCCCTGCAGTCTTACGAGGACGAAGTAGCTGGATGCGAAAGGGAGTAGAACCCGAGCGATTGAATTGTCTCGATGGGCTTCCAGACAGTGCTCAAAGCCCCTCATGTATCTCATGCAGCATTCCTTCCAGACTTAAACTGACAGATTCTTGGCGTGCCCGTATTTTTGATGCTTAATACGGAGTGTAGGCGCAGTTTGTGCAAACGTAGTGTGGACAGTCTCCCATTTGCCCTCCGGGGGGGGGGGGGCAAGACAACCGTCCATCCGGTTTCCGGGTTCACCACACAAACAGCACGTCCACCCATTTCTTTTCAAATCTGCGAGATAGCATTCCTTACTGCCACAGGAACATTCAATTGTTGGCGCTACCGAAGGCCCTGAAGAGCCGACATATCATGGTTCAAGTGGCAGTTGTGGGCGATTGTCACCATGCTTTCTTCATACCAAAGGCACACATGTTGATAGATGAATGTGTGCGGAGGGGCCTTTTAAAGGCTATGACTTGGCACGGTGTCTTGGACGGGGCTCGCAGGGGAGCTGTCGGGTCACGACTTTTGAAGTCCTCCGTATAACGCCTCGGGAATTTCCCATAGGCCCAAACGCAGAGCTACGCTGATGCAGTAAGGACGGCTGACTGAGCGAGGGGCTAGGCCGCTCAACTAATCGTCCAGGTCAGCGTCTCCTGTCGCCTCTCATAACTTGCGAATGCACGACTGCAAACTGGACACGTAGGCTGTCCCGAGCAGCTGCCACGCAACCACCACATGCAACAAACTTGTGTCTTTTCGAGTTTCCGGGACCTCATGATGGGCGACTCGACCATCCATGATACACCACCGCCGCCGTGGAGCGTCCTGGAGTTTACATTCTCGGACCGCAACACCGATTCAGAGCTTGTCATGACGTGCAATGGGATGTGCTTTGTTGTGCACTCGACGGCAGCCAACTTCTCCGACTCGGCTAGGCTGAGAGAGAAATATCTATTCTTCTTAGAAGTCGCTAGTCATTTTGAGCTGGATGGCTACACCGTCGACGACTTTTACGACTGGGCCGCCGAGCCGCTTTTCCCCGTCTTTAAACGGTTGCCGCCTCCAGACGAAACTCACCCGACGCTTGACGAATACCTCTTTCCCAATACACTGTTCTATACCCTGCGGGCCGACCATGGGGAATTGGTGGCAGTTCCGTCGAGTAGCAGCCCGGGGGGAAAAGCCGCAGTCTCGATTCGGCGTCGTTTTGCCCGACGAGACGTGCACCGTGTGGCCATGCTTTCCACCCTGCCAAGTTCGAATCCATCCTCAGCCTCGTCCAACCCATGGCCCGCCCCCATCTCCGACGCCCGACAGGGTCTTGTTGGAAGACGGAACCGTCGCCTTCGTCAAGCTTTTCCGTTGCGGTGACAGGGGTATTCTCATGCGGGAGCTAGACAATTACGCCAAGATCAACGCCGCACCACTCGACGACGCGTTGCCCATCTCACGCCTCAAAGGCATGGTGCGGGACGAGAGCGGCTCTGTGTTTGGTCTCCTCCTGACCTACATCGACTGCGGCCGCGTGACGCTGGCCTGTGCTGCTCCCGACCCAGATACACCGCGTTGCCTCCAGGAGAAATGGGCGGTGCAGGTCCGAGAAACGGTCCGGAAACTGCACAGCGCGGGCATCGTCTGGGGCGATGCGAAACCGGATAATGTGTTGATCGATGGGAACAGGGACGCCTGGGTAGTGGATTTTGGTGGGGGATATCCAGAGGGCTGGGTGCCCAGGGACTTGACGGGGACGGTCGAGGGCGACCTTGTTGCTCTCGACAAGATGATGGAATTCATCATGAAACCGCGGGCCAAGGGCAACGAGACGCTGACCATGTGATTTCTTTGTGGCTTCTCCAGCTCGCGGAAGTTGCAAGGTTGAAGACGGAGCACCCGGGCGAACAAGGCCTCGCTCAAGACGGCCGGGTTCTCGGGCTTGTAGTTTCACGGGCCTTTGGTGACGGGCGATGGAAGTGGCCATCGGAAACAACCAAGGGCTTCAGCAGGAGATTCTGCGGCCCCGGCGCCCAACCGCCCAAATATAACATCCAGACACCACCGTATATAACTGCCGAGCCGGCTGTGACGACAACCACGATTTAAGTCGGGCGGGCCTTCCTTCCTGATCCTGGCGACGGATGGTTTGTGGGATCGCTTGTCGAATCAGCAAGCTGTTGACCTCGTGGCAGCATGGCTGGGTTCCGGATCCGCAAGGGAGGACAGGGAATACAGCAAATCATATGCACCCTTCGACTTTGGTGATTTCCGGAAAGGAGTGAGCCCGGCCTTTGTTGAAGAAAGAACAACCATCCAAGACGACAATGCTGCCGCCCATTTGATGCGGAACTCGCTTGGGGGGAACCATTCCGAGTTGATAGCTGGAAGGCTTGCTCTCACCCCTCCCTACTCGCGGAACCGGAGCGATGATGTAACGATCCAGGTGGTCTTGTTCAATAATACCATGGTCCGTCATACGTGAGTCAATTGAGGAACTTGAGGCCTACATAAGACTTTGCGTGTGGTCGGGCTCTGTACAATGAAGACAACAGCGCCATCGAGCTTTGAGCCGCAGGATCCAGTGAATATTTATTGATGGTTTGACTGTCAGGTGTGAATCGCGTTCGTCGAGAAAGGACCGCAAACGGGCGAGATTAATCCTCGTCATTTCCGAGTTACGCTTCGTGCTGTTCTTGCCATTCCGTGGCATTTTTCTTGGACGACTAATATAGATGGATGTAGGTGATGCCGTTACTTACAAGGTAGGCTCGATGACGCGGCCTAGCTAATGAAAATAAGAGCACCTATATTAATTAATGTGTGACGCCCCTCATTCCTTCGCCATAGAGATGGCCGGCTCAGCAGCGGGTCTCACCCGGAGTCGCGCGATTGGCCGGAGCGGGGTGGCCCGGTCTGGGCGAGGGGCCAAAGGGGCTATCGGAGCCCTGCGACAAGGGGAGTTGCTCGTTGACGTGGATTCCAGATGGAGAAAAGAGAGTTTTGTCGTTGTCGATGACGCTGCTTTACCCCTGTGTCCTCTTCTTTTCCTCTTTCCAGAACTTGCAGTCGTGGAGCCCCTCAACTGTAGATGGCATCCATCCATCCATCTGGTCCAATCCCAAGCTTGCCATGCTAGACCCTGCCTGGTCACTACTTTACTAGACTTTCTTAGCATCTGCCTGGATCCACGTGGCATAAATACCTTGGGCATGTTAACACAAGGGTTACAGCGTCATTACGCGGGGCCCGAGGGACGTGGCGAGGGCGCCTGTGCGGAATCCAGGCCCGCTCCCTCGACGAGCTTTTACCCCCCTCGTCGGCGTGCCAAGTCGTCGGGGGGACAAGTCACGGGGCGGACAGAGGTCAGCAAGTGTGGTATTTTAGGTAAATTTTTTGAGTTTGTAGCAGCCCTTTTGGACTCCAGTTTTCCGACTCCACCGCAGAGAGGACAGCAAGACGAGGAAATTAATGTCGAGGGCTAGTTGTTGTCGAAAGGGGGGGTGTCGTCGTCGCATACATGTAGTCATTTTCCCCATGTTGATGGCAGGGAGAGCGAGCTGCTGCACAGACATACGGCCGGCTATAAGCTCGCGCTGTTTCGGACCGCCAGAGAAAAGCCCTTGCTGTCTGACGGCCAAGCAAAGAGTCGGGCCCAGGTTACGCTCCTTTCCTCCAAGGCGACTCGCCATCTCTTCTCTCCGTCACCTCCTTTTCACCACCTGTCCTCTTCGGTCCCGTCACCTTGGGCCGTCGGCTTCGCTTGTTGCTGCAGGCATTCCGTCGTCGTTGCATCATCGCACCGCGTAACCGTTCCCCCGCCCCCGGGCAGCCGCGTCTCAGCCCACAGGGTTAGGTAGAGTTCCCGAGATAGGGTTTCCGAGGTTAGGGTTCCCAACGGTTGTGCAGGAGAGCATCGTCTCCATCTCGTCGATATACTCTCGGGCCCGCCCTGCCGCTGCGTCCGACCGACGGCCAGAAACCCAAACAACTCGGATCGCGGAGACGGCCGCGACATCTCGGGCTCTCCCTCGCGCCGAGGGGAGACAGAAAGAGCCGAAGCGCTGGCTCGCTCGCTTACCGAGGCGATGCCGGCGGTGAAGCATCCCTGCCTGCAGTGCAAAGGTTCGCCCATGCCCGGGTTGACCATGGCGAGAGCCCGTCCGTCTTGCTGACCCTTTTGACTTCCGACTACTGCAGAGAAGCACGTCAAATGTGAGACGGGCCCCCTATTTTCTGATTCATGACGGTTTTGCCACGTTCCATCCCTGCCCATGTTCTTGGCCGTCGCCGCCCTTATTTGGATGCGGGGAGCCGACGAGGAGAGAGCCAAGGCGGCGGCGATCTTGGCCTTGGCTTGAAGAGACATTCAGCCGGCAGCGCCAAGCAAAAAAAAAATGGGGGGGCCCAGACAAGACGCGGGACAGGATACGATACGAGCTCGAGACTGACTTCTCTCTCTCCCACGCAGGCGACGAGGAGCAGCCGCAATGCCGGCGATGCCAGTCCAAGCAGCTGCCGTGCTCACGACCTGCACGCAGGACCGTCTTCAAGCACGGGTCAGTGGCGAGCTTTGCCAAGGACCAGAAATGGGTCAGCAGCGAGGCCCGACACTGTACGTTTTCTCCCCCCTCGGCCTGAATCCCATCTCTTGTGTGTGTGTGTTCTGACCCATGGCCATGGCCCTGTTACAGTCCGCTTCCATCCCCGCGGCGGCGTCACGACGACGGCGCCTCGTGAGCAGCAGCAGCATGCTCTGCCCGGCGGCGTTGCGGGCCGAGGCCGGACGTCGCCGGCGCTGACGGACCTCGGCGCCGATGACTTGCGCGCCTGCTCCGTGCGCGGCTCGCCGGCCCTGTCGCGGTGCGCCTCCGACGACGACGACGGCCGCCGCCTCGACCAACACCAACACCAGCAGCAGCGCGGGAGCCCCACGCAGCCCGCCTCGGACAGCGGCCGAGCGACATACCATGTCGGCGCCACGATGCCCTCGATAGCCTACCTGACCTCGTCGCCCGGCAGCCGCGTCTCGCCCCGGCCGCACCACGACGACGGCGGCGCCGGGCCCGCATCGCCGCCGCATCCGTCGTCGTACCCGCCGCCGCACGGGTCGCCCGCCAGCAACGGCAGCGGCGGCGGCTTTGGCGGCCCGCCGGCGCAGACGTCGAGCAGCATCGTCGTGCAGCCGGGCCTCGTCTTTGGCGACGGCGGCGAATACCGGCGCTTTCCGCTGCGTGACGTGCAGGAGGCCTGTCTGCTGCGATATTTCATCGAGGAGATGTCTCACTGGGTAGGGCTCTCTGCTTGAACCACTTGCACTTACACATCCATCACCTACTCTTCTTACGCTTCAACCTCTTACACACACACCACTTACACCTTCACATCACCTACTCTTCCCACACTTCAACCTCTTACACACTTACACACCACTTACACCTTCACATCACCTACTCTTCCCACACTTCAACCTCTTACACACATCCCCGTACGCACACCCGGATACAGAACGTCCACAACTAACACCCCCCCCCCCCAGTTCGACCTCTGCGACCAAGACCGCCACTTCCAGCTCGTCGTCCCCGTCCGCGCCCGCAAGCACCCTCACCTCCTCGACGCCATCTTCGCCGTTGCCGCGCGCCACCTCCACCGCCTACCGCAGTACAAGACGGCCCGCGGCATCCTCTACCACGGCCAGTTGCTGCCCAACCTGACGGAGCACGCGGCCGTCGAGTACATGCTCAAGTGCATCCCCGCGCTGCGCCAGTTCCACGACGTGGATGACGACGAGTACCGCGACAGCATCGTCACCACGGCCGTCATCCTGCGCCAGCTCGAGGAGATTGACCACGACGATGATGCCCTCGGCGCCGCCTCCGCTCACCATCGTCGCCCCGTCAACTTCCTCGCCATCATCGATGCCGTCCTGCGCAGCTTGCCCTCGCAGACTGCCTTTGGCCAGCGCAGCCTCCTGCAGGCCGCCTACTGGATGGCCCTGCGCCAGGAAATCTTCAACTCGTTTACCCGCCGCGAGGCGCCCCAGCTCATGCTGCCCCCGGAGTTTTGGCAGAGCGCCTCCCCGGCCAACAGGGTCGTCATGCACCTCGTCCAGACGGCCAAGTGGCACTGGGGCGGCGGCGGCGAGCACGAGTGGAGTGAGTCGCTCCCTCTGATATGGCCCCGAGAAAGGACAAGAACAAGGTCATGGATCAAGGGCGTCTCTGGCTAACCACCGTCTTTCCCCCCAACAGTGCGCCTGGCCAAGCAGCAGGAGCACATTGAGCAGCACATCCTCATCAACTTCCGCCCCATATTCCAGCGGTCCGCCGACAAGACGCGCGGCGAGATCTTCCCGACGATATGGTACGGCTCAAACATCGAGGTGACGAGCGTCCAGCTGGGCCTCATCGCAAAGGCCGTCCTCGTCGCCGAGAACCCGTCCCTGAGGTATGGGACTCTCCCCCCTTTTCAGAACACCACTCGCTCACGTTCCTCGTCAGGAACCCCGTGGCCTCGCGCGCCAACTGGAGAATGGTGGAGAACGAGGTGCGCGTCCTGCTGCTCGACCTGTGCGGCGTCGCCCTCTGCAACCCGGCCTCGCCGCCCGCCCTGGTCCAGGCCGCCCTCGGCATCGGCATGTACAGCGACTTCTTCACCGACCCGTACGAGCGCCAGGCCATCCGCACCGTCCTCGAGAGATACCGCGACGCCCACGCCTGGCCGGTCCAGCGGCTGCTGGATATGTTCCAGTGAGCCTTATCCTTTGCGCTGCGCCAGCCTGGCTCCTTATGGCTCTGATGCCCGCTCGACGACACCTTGGGTAGGTCCCGAGCCTTGATCTGCAGCCAAGGGAATGCCTTTGTTTGGCTCTCGTCCATCGTGGTGCTCGACAAGGCTAGAATCCCCGGGACTGACGGGACGAGTCCGAGGCTCGAGGTCGATTGCAACGGGTCCAGATTATACCCGGCCTGATTGAGCATTCAACGAGCCTCATTCCCATGGCCAGTGTTGACTAGGCTGCGTCGAGTTGCGAGACGAGCTTGCATGACATTGTATCGGCGGCTCCTCAAATCCTGAGCACGACTTCATCTATGCTTGACATGCGTCTACGCCGAGCCCGCTGGGCAGCTGTGCCGATAGAGGACCATGTATACGCACGCACCAAGAGTACGTGCAACGAGGAGCAGCAATGCATGTCTACACGCGCCCCTCGAACCCATGCTCTCTATTTTGTCGTCATTGTAGCTTGTCTCCATCAGCTTGCCTTGGCCTGTACTTCTAGCCATCTCCAGCCTTGCGGCCATGGGCCTCTTCTTTTGTGATGCTCCTATATCCGAGCCATCACATCCTGATATCAAATAAGCATCACCAAACGCCGTTCCCGTCCGGGCCGCTTTGCATGTCCAAGAGTAAATGGGACTTCAAGAGGGACATCACCACTCCCCCTCGGATCCATCACCCTCGGATCCATCGCCCTCGGACCCATCACCCTCGCCGTCCGATTCCGAGGCCATTCGGTCAATCGGCCCCCCGCCATCCTCGTCAACCGAATCGTCATCCTCGTCGTCTTCGTCTTGGTCCGTCTCGGCCGAACTGCCCTCGTCGTCCGACGGGGGAATGGGATGGGCGTCCCGATGAGCCTGCAGGCGCTCCGCGAGCGACATGCGTGGCTGCGGCAGATCCGCGTCCCACTCGTCGTCGGATGAGCTTGCCGCGTCGTCTTCCGGGTGGACTTGCACGCCGCCCGAGTGGCAGTCCAACTCTGAATCCGACGTGTCGAGGCTGCGCTTCCGCCGCCTCTGTTCCGGGGCCGAGTCCGAATCGTCGTCCGAGTCGCCCGCCGTGGGGCGGGACATGCGAGGCCGTTTGGCCCTTGGCTCGTCGGGTGCCGACGAGTCGTCGTCGTCCGAGTCGGTGACGATTCTGCGTTTCGGGGGCCGTCTTGGCATGTCAGCCTCTGGCAGGCCGCTCGCCTCGCCGTCAGTATCGAGTTCAGGGCTCGAGAACCTGCCGCCCGATGGGGACCGGTCGGAGAGTCCATCGGGCATCAGATCATCGTCGGACGTATCATCGTCCTGGATCGTCCCGTCGTCAATGCCCTCGCTCTCATACTCATCCTGGTGGTCCTCATCCCAAAACCAGGCCGAGGGGCTGAGGCCGAACTCATCCGAGCTGGATTCATCCGAGCTGAATTCATCCGAGTCGTCGTCATTTCCCTCGTGGTAGGGTACGTCCTTGAGCTGCAGAATCTTTCGGTAGCGCCGCATGCCATGCTCAAGCTCAAAAGTGACCAAGGGCCAGAGATGGATGCCGCGATCCTGCGCCAGCCTGTCAATATCTGCTGGGCGCCCGCGCACATGGATCGGAGGGATCTGAAACCTGGCAAAGTCGGGGTGGCCATGGACGTCTGGCCAGCAGGCGACCGACTGCGTGTCCTCGCCCAGGCCGTGCTCCTCCTCAAACGTCTCCATGAGGTATTGATGGACGCAGTCGGAAACGGTCCAGCGGAGGTCCTTTTTCTTGAGTTCGTATTGGGAGTACTTGAGGTATAGCCTTTGCATGTTTGGGAAGAGGCGCAGGGCTGCACGAACACGCGCACTGGCGCAATGGTCGGTTGGCGAGACCCAGCTGCGCACGACAACATTGACAATGTGTTTGGCAAAGCCCGGTAGGTGGCACAGATGGCCATGGTGCAGGTGGTCGACGCCATCGAGGAAGACAATGTCCCGGTGCTTGTCGAAGCGCAAAATGCCGTCGCATTTGCCGTCGCCGGCATCGATGGCGAGCGTATCCGGAAAGGCCCTCGAGCCCATTTCGCGCGACTCTCGGTGCGTGGCCATGAGGCGGCGCAGAGACCCAATCTGGCCTACGAGGAGATATGTATCCCTTGCGGTCCACATGTTGGGCTGGCAAGACCGCAACACGGCCGCGGCCGAGGCGGGAGCCAGGTCAAACTGCAGGATGCGAGCCCTGGTGACGAGGTCCGGGCAAAAGAGCTCCCAGACGCGACTGCGCAGCTCGGGCGGCAGCATCATGAACCGTGTAAAGGAGCGACGGCCGGATTCGTCACCGGGCTCGGCGTCGGCGTCGGACTCGGCCATGGAGCTGCCAAGGCCGTCGTCGTCGGACTCTTCTGCCTCGACGTCCAAGAAGAAGCTGGAGCGGCGCCCCGTGTCGGAATCGTCATTTTGGCCATCTTGGTCGCTGCCGCTCGACGACGAGCCGGAGCTCTGGCCTTGAAGCACGTTGTTCTCGCCGTCGCTGGATTCGTCGCCGCTCGAGAGGGCCACGGCGCGCGGCATCTTTGTCGCTGCTGTTGGGGATGCCGAGTTTGTTGGCCTGGCAGAGTGTCGACTTTGCTCGGTACCATGTAGAGTCACTGTTGAGTCGACAGCTGCGCCATTGGCTCACCGAGGACCCACCACCAACCCCTGCACTCACAGGCCGAAGTACACGATACATGTATGCATACTGCACTATACCTACGCTAGGCCTCATTCGGCACACCCCGTACCTTGGCCAAGTGTCCATTTCGCGATGCCCTCATACTCGCATTCTGCTCCACGAATCAACCATCCAACAGCCAATAGACAGAGTGCCTGAGTGGTCCAAAGGGCATGACTAGAAATCATGTGGGTTCGCCCTCGCAGGTTCGAATCCTGTCTCTGTCGGGCTGTGAGAGGACCTGGCGTTTCTCTTTTTGCTCTCAAGCCCCTTTCCACACCCCATGCTGCTTTTTCCCAGCGTAATAAATCAGTGCTCATGGTGGCGCTTTTCCCTGCCCTCCTTGTGGGCGCCTTCCATCAGCCTCCTGCAAACCCTGGGACCATCCCGTCTTGTGGCCTACCCTGCACCTCTTCTCCATAATCACGCCGACACGTATAAACAATGACGTGCCCGTCAAGACATTAGATGCGCATCCATCTATTCGTACTACACACTGAGCTAGGTACATACATTGTCCACCCAGACACCATGCAGCGTTTGCCTCATCACCACTTGCCCGTCCATGTACCTGGCCGTCACAGCACCCTTCGCCAGAGCATTCAATGCGCCACCTCGCGTCCTGATTTTCGCGTCTCTCGTTGCAAATGTAACAGCCCATCCGCATGCCAGCCAACGGTGGACACTCACCTTGACTCTATATCGTGGCCAAGGTGAAGAAGAGAAGAATAAAGCAGTAAAGCCCAGTCGCTACACGCCGACAACGCCTGTCCACAATGCCAACTCGTCGGTGCCCGCGGTGCTCTACTCGAGCACGCTCATCCACACAAAGCAGCCGACGGCGCTGCCCAGGAGCAAAAACGTCACGAAGCCCGCACCCGCGCGGTCGCCGCCCGTAATGGGCCGCGACACCTTGTCGCCGTTGTCGCGGCCGCCGCCGGCATTAACGTTGCCCTTGGAGATGCCGCCCGTCGAGTTGGTCACGGGCGGGCTCGCTTGCCCAATGAGGAGGCTCGACACGGCCGCCAGCACATTCATGGCCTCGCCGGCGCCCGTCGTCTTGTCCACGCTTGGGTCCGTAAAGTTGCCGTCGCCCCAGTAGAAGCCGCACACGCGGCCCGTGGCGCCGCCCGTGCACTGCTTGACGGCTGCCTGGGCCGACTTTTGCAGCACCGGCAGGATCTTGGGCTGGGTAAAGGGCGCAATCTGCGTCACCACCGACAGCCAGCGGTGGACGTAGCCCTTGAACGACAGCATGTCGGGCGAGCAGGCGCCCTTTTTCATCTCGCAGGGCACCTCGTAGGCAATGCCCTTGGGGAAGAAGTCGGTCAAAATCACCTCGGTCAGCTTCTCCACGCGGCCGGCCCACTTCTTGTCGCCCTCGGTCTAAAGGGCGTCAGTCACGGCCATTCCCCGAGAGAGAACAAAAGGATCATCACCCACAAAGTTGTACATAAAGGCGGCGCCCTGCAGCAACACGGCCGTGTTGTAGGAAAAGGTGGCCTTGTTGATGTCGGTGCAGTTGCGGTCGACGTGGGCGCCGTCATAGACTCGCCACGACTTGTTGTCAATGTAGCCGGTGCCCCACAGCCAGTCCCACGTCTCGTCGGCGTGGTCGGCGTACGTCTTGTTGTGCGTGTATCGCGCAAGACGCGCCCCGATGTTAAAGTAGCACCCGTTGGCGATGGCTGGACAAGCGTGTTAGCGGACCCTCTCTCCAGGCGACGGCTCGGGAGCAGGCGGCGACGCACTATTCTTGTAGTTGTATCCGGCGTTGGAAAAGGGAATCTGCCAGCGCAAGCCGCCGTTGCACGTCTCGTCGTGGCGGCTGGGGTCGGCCATTGTGTTCCACACGGCCTGGGCCAGGGCGAGCCATTGGGGCTTGTCCTCGGGCGGGTTGGGAAACTTGTTCTCGGCGGCCAGCATGGCCGACATGCCCCAGAATCCTTGGTCGTCGTTGCCGAGCGAAGCCGTGTGGTTGGCGGGCATGAAGTTTTCCTTGTCGCCGACCTGGTGCAGAATGCCCTCCATGACGACCTTGTTGTAGCTCGAATCGCCCGTCAAGTGCCAGTAGTCGATGTAGGTGCCCATCATGGCGCCGCCTTCCCACCAGTAGTAAGGACCGGCGGGGGGCGGGCCGGGCAGAGTGCCGGGGATACCACCCGTCTTGTTACCTGGGTAGAAGAGCATGAGATCATAGGCGAGGGTGCGGGCGGATTCGCGGATATTGTCTGCGTGCGACGGGGCCCGTCATGTTAGCCGTCTCCCTCTTCAAGGCGCTTCGACACGTCGGAAACGCCGTCGGGAGATGGAGACGAGGGAAAGCCCGTACCTGTGGTGTCAATCTTGTAAGGCGACACGGCTTGTGCCTCAGCACCGGCGAGGAGCAGAAAGCCCGACAGGACAAGTCGCCATGTCTGGGACAAGGTCGGGGTTTGGCGGGAAGAAACCATGGTGGCCGAGGAGACGGGGGGGCGACGGGGCACCAAGGGGCACCTATCCAGGCGGCTGGATGGCAAAGAGGCTTCGACGCGGCCGCCGACGGGTGGTGAAAGCTCGCTCAGGTTGTCGACGCCGTCTCGGTCTCGTGGTTGGCCGAATTTGCAGGCGGGGTGGGAAAAAATCAAAGGGCAAGCCCGTGGCGGCACTCGTGTCGATGATTTTGCACCGGGCAAGTGTAACAGGCAGAAACGGATGCAACGGGTAAAGCAAGGAGGGAGAGAAATGTTCCTGAACAGGGATGAACAGGGAGGGGGGAAGGTGGTGATGAATGAACAGAGCGAAATCAGGAACGGGACGACGAGCGGCGCGTGCGTGTGGGCGGGACCAAGGAGGATGGAACCCTGTTGAGCTGTTGGTTGCAGGTGGGTATCGTATGCAGCCGGAGAATCTGGGGGGCAAACGAGAGTGATGAAGCCACAGGAAGCGACGAGATGAGACGAAGCGAACAGACTGAGGACGAGCGACCTGGGGTGATGACGGGTGATGCCGGTGAGCGAGAGTCGGAGCGGGAGGGCATGGACGAATACCTGCTGAATGTATCCGTACCTACCAGGTACCAGGACGCCAAGGAGGTGGAGGAACTCGGCTGTGCAATGGCAATTTAATATTGAGGCAAACGGGGGCTGAGCTGCGGATGGATGCCAACAGATGGTCGAGGGGAGAGCCTTGGCACCGGAGCAAGCGCTGATGGTCAGGACTGGTACCCACTGAACAGAGCTGTTAGAGCTGCCTACAACCTATTAGGCTGGTGGTAGGTAGGTACTATAGATAGGCAAGTACCCACGGCGGGCCCGTGGCAGGCGGAGGAATGGCGGGGCCGGCAAGGAGGTAGGTAGATCAACAATGGGGGGGTTCAGGTACTGGTACCTAGGTACCTAGCGAAAAGTGGAAAACTCTCAGCACGTGTGTTGGGGCGCAGGCACCACGGCAACGGCGAGGAGACGGAGACAGAGAGGCAGACGCAGAGAGGCAGAGAGGCAGAGAGGGCAGAGAAAGAGGGTGTAGAGCCTGTCAGCTTCTGCAGAGCGACTGGCCTCGAGATGGAGGCCGCTACTGCAACGTTAAACGGAACGGGAGCCCTCGTCAGCAACACTCGACCGCTCTTCCGCATCAGGTCGGGCGCGGGAGAGCTGCGCCACACACTCTCCTTTCGGCTATGAGCGAAGTACCTACTACCTTGTGTTCTCTGCTCTGGCTGATGGCCGGGGGAGCCGCCGACCACCCAGGGAGGTGCCTATCGGTGTTGGGCCGGCCTCCTCTGGACTCTGTACCCTGTACCTACTCTGTATCTACTGTGCTCTATGCAGAGTATCTGTACCTCTGGGCCCTTTTGACGCTGCGCCCACGGCGTGCACGAGGGCTGAGCGCTAAAACAAATGGCGGCGCCTTGGCATCGCGTCATGGAAGCGTTGTATCTGTACCTACAGAGTACCGCTACCCAGTGGTCTTGGCCTGTTTATTGCAGCAGTCGAAACAGCGCCAAGGCACCGGATCGGCAGTAGTTCCCCAAATTACCTACCACCAAACTAGTACTGTACATACTCTCCACTCCGCAAGTGGTCCGCCAGGAACTGAGTGCTAGATGATGGCGCTGTATGATCACCGTACAGGTACCACCTACAGTACCTGTCCGTGAGCATCTCGTCTCACCGACGGGACTCTTCGCCATGTGCAGGGTATTACGGTATCCCCCGTCCACGACCTCTGCTTATGTACGAATACTGAAGCCGTATTCTAGAACCCATGTCGTGCCCAGTGTCACCGACGTGCATGGCGTCTTGCATCTCGACGCCGGGATCCTGGACAACCGTTGTCAGGCCAAGGATGAAAGGCAACGAGCGTCAATGACGTCTAGATTCTGCCATGTCCAAGTTGGACGAATTCAGCGAGTTCAAGTAACCAGCATCCATGGTGCCGCGGGTTTCGCAGTATGTGCTTTGTCAATCTGCAATGTAGGTCCTCCTCATCAACATAATAACTGCTCTCCTCACTGGAAACACGCATCATGGCCACAAGTACAGCCATCTTGGCATTTTGAGCATTATGTACTAATACCTAGTCTCCGGCAACGATTACATACATCAACCGCCAATCCCCCCTTTTACCGCTAGACATGTGGAAAACCGTGTCGTGTCTCAAGCCTGGGGCAGGTTCTGAGGGCTGTAGCTCTGGTCGGGCTGGACAACCTTGCCCCCCTTGACCTGGTTGTCGGTGTAGGCGGGGAAGACAATCTGGCGCTTCTTGTTGTCGACGACGGACAGCGTGGTGAAGCCGTTGCCGTCGCCAAACTGGCCGCTCCAGCCCGAGGTGACGGTGTAGTCGCCGCAGGTCGACGGCCCGCCGTTTGCGCGCGAGGCCCGCGTGTCCTTTGTGGCCTTGACGGCGTGCTTGCAGCCGGTGGCGGCGCTCTGGCGGTTGTTGATGGCAAAGGTCCAGGTGCAGAGCTTGTCGTCCTTGTCGCAGGCGCGCTTGAGGCCCTGGATGGTCCACTGGGGGGCCGCCGCCATCATGGACAGCTCGCTCGGGGCCGGCGCGGCGAGGGCCGTCGAGGCGGCGAGGACGGAGGCGAGGAGGGTCTGGGTGAGTTGCATGGTGGGCGGTTGCGTATGTATGCTCGAGGATGAACGAGTGAGTGAGTGAGTGAACAAGTAAATGCTGGAGATGGAGGAGAGAGTGCTTGATGAGAAGTCTTCTTCGTCGGGAGGAGAGGTCGATGCTCTTTATACACGTGCAACTCCCCTCTCGAGCTGCTTACACCCTCTTTGCCCGTCATGTTACATGTGTTCCACGGCCTTTGCAGGCAGTCAAGCCCAACATG
The DNA here is from genome assembly GCA_027405785.1 of Ophiocordyceps robertsii. NCBI lineage: Eukaryota > Fungi > Ascomycota > Sordariomycetes > Hypocreales > Ophiocordycipitaceae > Ophiocordyceps > Ophiocordyceps robertsii. Next base: position 124,260 of record JAPEBW010000001.1, on the reverse strand, counting down.
CCTCTCCCGCCGTCCTATGACTTGATCCTCGAACACACCCCCCCACCCCGGGAGTCCCCATCTAGATCGCGGCCGTCGTCGGCAAAAGCCCCCAACACGGGCCGATCGGCAGTCAGCCAGGGTGGACCGCGCCTCGTAACCGGGAGAGCCAGTTGAACGCTGACGACCACACGTTGGTTCAACTCGGATGGCTACGCGGGCTTGGGAGACGCCTCAGTCACCTGGTCCGCCGCCGGCTCGTATCGGACAGACGCCAACTAGAGCCCGCGTCCCAATCAGCATCCGAGACAAAGACGCATGGCAGGGCGAAGCGTGGGCAAAGCTGCTCAGCCAAGCAAGTCACTCGGTGGGCTAAAAAAAGTCAGCCAAGGAGGGCGACTCTCGTGATATGTATGCAACGTGCCGGACGTCGAGTGAGAGCGAGGGCTCGTATTCCATGAATAGCATGATTCCGTAGGTACAGTAGGTTTCCCGCCCCTCTCACATCACATGCTCTTGCGCTGGCTGGCCCGACGCCGACTCCCACCCGGCCCGTTTCCCGTCCACGTCCCCGAGAGGGCGCCAAGACAGGCCGGCTCCCGCAGAGGCAGCATCTTGACCCCACCAACATCGAAAGCACGAGTCGGAAGGAGAAATCATCGGACCGGATCTTGCTTGCTCTGCAGCGGGCGTGCAGCTGACATGGCGGGGACCCGGCGGCTGGCAACGGCGGCTGGCTTGAGACGCGTGAGCCCAAAGGACCCGAGCCGTTACATTGGGATTTCAGTCTTGTGTCACCCCGCGCCATGCAACATTGGACATACATCTCGTCTCGACTGGTTCGGGTCGGCCTCTCGGATCCGGACCGCTCTTGTCTAGGGCCTGCAGGAGCCACGATGCACGAATAACCCCGAGGCCGTTGCAGCTCGTATGACCAGTTATTCGTGTCATGTACTGTAGGGCTGGGTGAGCATTCTCGGCCGTCAGGGTGACATGAGACACTGATCCGAGCCGCCGACTCGCATGCTCCGAGGCCCGATGGCAGTTGGGCATTCAACACGCGAGTTGACCTCTGCACAACTGCTGCGAGCTGCATGCACAAGGTCGTGCCGCATCTGCTGCAACCATGCTGGCTCGAGGGCGGGAACTATTGTTGCACAGCAGTATTCGTACATGGACGCATAGTTTTCCCCCTTGCATCTTCCGGGCTGGCATCCGTCGGGTCATTGTCGCCGGCTTCCTCGCCCTCTGATGATGCTCCCTCCAGCCCGTGGCAACTCTCCTTGCTCTTGCTCCAGAGGGCCAGTCTCGTCAATCACAGCGTGCCAAGGCCTTCGATTCTTGCACAGGTAAGCTTGACGATGCCGACTGGCAGAGACTGGGCCGTTGATGTTGTCTTCGGACGATCGATACTCGTCTCGCATCGATGCCTTTCGACAACCACTTCAAAGTCCACGCCAGTCAGCAACCTCTCATGGCGGCGCCTTCGCCCATCCCTGGTGCTCAGAGTAGACGGTTCCTGTGCCCGTTTCCCCTGCATCCTCTCCACTCCATCCCCCTTGCCCGTCCGAGACATTTGGGACAGCCCCTCTGCTTTAATGCCGATCCGGCCCGCTATGTGAGTGACTGAAGTGCCGTATGATGCATGAGGTATCAGGACACAAGTTCCCACACCATCTCGAGGCTGGCCGACGCTCTAGGCGACGCTCCCGCAGACGTCGGTGCTGGCAATGTTGCATCCGCTGTGACTTGAGGCGACCGGCACCATGAGTACTCAGGGAAGCGAGATTGCACAAGATCGGGGAGCGCGCATCTATTCTCGTCTAGGATTGACAGACCTGGCGAGCAGAGCACATCGGCCGCTCCCAGCCACCGAGAAGCCAGTGACAGATATTGTCGATGCTTCATCCGAGCAACCGTAGTATTATTGCAAGATGAAGCTTACACTACTCTTCGCAGTAGCTACCGCCTCCCTCCTCTCAGGGCAGCAGACAAATGGTAGGCATGAGATGAAGACTTGACCTCGCTCCCCAGTCTGCGCTCACTTGCCAATCTCGTCCTCCTACGTAGGCCTTGCCCACGACGACCATCTAGGAATCCCATCAGTGCTACTTAGACGGTCGGGCCCGCACGTGTTCAAACTATTAGAGGTATAGAGCATCAAGGTCGACGCTCGGCACGCTTCTTCCCAGGACAGAGATGGAGCCACCTTGATCCCCCCCCACGCTGCTTGGAATCCTGCTGTTGCAACCAGCATCTGCCCCGTGCTCGAGAAGGAGGTTGACAATCTCGGGATGGGACCGCAAAGCTGCGATTGCAAGAGGGTAGTCTGCTTGGTGGCCTGGGCTGTTGAGATTGATGCCTTGGTTTAACATGATCCTTACCACCGCTTCGGAACCGGTAGCACACGCTCGGATGAAGCGGTCCACGGTTCCCGGGACGTACTCAAGCAGAAGCTCAACCATGGCAACCGACTGAGAGCCATGGATTCCGACGGTTTCTGAAAAGACGCCGTCGAGGATGTGCTCCAGAGTTTCGGTGCTGCAAACAGTCTCAATCAGAAGCTCGGCGAGAGGGAGGTTCCGGAAGTTGCGGGCAATGAGATGCACAAGCTCGTCTGGTGATGCTACTGCCTTGGCACCGGCGGCGAGTAAGTCCTGGACGATCTCGAAATGGCAACAGCGGGCTGCCCCGGACAGAGGGCTGTCGAAGTCGGGGTTGCGATTGACGTCGGCCCCGGCCTCGATCAGTAGGCGTAGAATGGGCCTATTGCCTTGCCGAGCTGCGAGCATGAGCACGGTATCCATGTCGTCTTGGTCAATCGACTTCTCCACGTCTGCTCCGCGTTCTAGGAGGAGTTGGACGACGTCGCCATATCCGCCTTGTATGGCGGCATGCAGAGGGCTCGCCAGACCGTAATCAAAGTTTCCATACTCGTCCTTCCTCCCCGATACATTGGGTGGCGATCCAACATCGAGTAAGGGGCGTACCATGCCAATGCTCCCTTGCTGACAACTGAGCATAAGTGGGTGGTGGTCGATGTTGGCCCTCGGATCCTCCGAATCATCTCTCCAGCCATCTGTGCCGGCAGCCAGAAGCGTCTCGACAACTGAAACCTTGCCCGAAAGGACGGCCAGCTGCAACGAGGACTGGCACTTATCGCGGTAGCCGTCGTCGTGGATTCCTTCCAGTTGGACATGTGCACCGTTGTCCATGAGCGCCCGAATCACCTGGTCGTGGCCGCCGATGATGGCAGCTCTGAGGGCCGTTTGCCACCGCCCCTGGATAATGTTGACGGCAGCGCCGGCGCCAAGTAGACGAAGCACCATGGCTTGGTGCCCACATCGCGATGCTGCCTGTAGAGCCGTGCCATAGTAGTACCCAACAGCGTTGACGTCGACGCCCCGCGTCAGGAGGAGGCCAACCAGGTCCTGATGGTCGAGAAAGGCGGCTATCTGCAAGACAAGTCCGTAGCCCGGGTGGGAGACTTGCAGTTCGGAGAAGCTAGTCAGGAGAAGGTGGACGACGGCTCCGGATCCATGGTGGAACTCGTACTCGAGCGACGGATCGAGGACATAGTCGCCGTCGGGGTCGTCAAAGCATAGATTCGTTTTGCCACAGCCTGCAATACCGCTGAGCAGCAGAAGAGAGGACGAGCTCGATTCTTGCCAGGCCGTGTACTCGGCAGAGTCGAGAATCCACTCGCCTACTCCCGGCACTCGTGACTCGGAGATGAAGTGGTGATACTGACAGTACGGCATTGTAGCCAGCCACGCGAGCATTTTCTGTAGCTTTCCGTCGCTCAGTGTCTGTAAGCAGACGGACGTTTGGTCCGACAACCGCAGCAGGGCAGGGGGGACTCATACCAGGTCGAGTACCATGGCGCCGTATTAAAGATTGCCTCGAGGACGAAGCGCACAGCAGCCCATGGCAGAGCAGCATGTGCAGGGTCGAGCCGGACGGCGGCATCGCCCACCTCCTTGTACCGATGGATCCAGCCGATGATTTTCTCGACGACGTCGCGCACAATCACCTCTTGGCCGTTGCTTCTCTTGAACCTCGACTTCTTTGCGAGACATTCTTGCTTCCTCTGCTCTGCCGCCTGCAACACGGCTGCCTGGGGGAACCATGAGCATTTCCATTTCGGGAACGCGAGTCTGTGGGCCGCATACCAAGACGTCGCGCTTCTTGGTCGCGACGGCCGACCTCAGCCGTGATCTGACATGCTCGTCTTTGACCGAGTCGAATGCCTTTGCCCAGACGCTGCGATGAGCGAAGACGTCTCCATCTTCCAAGTGCCTTTGCAGCCCGCTAGAGGGCTGGATCAAGCGCCGAGACGCCCACAGTCGGATCCTAGATTGCTGGCAGTGTGCCATTTGCCATCATAAATGGACCAGAGTCGTGAAGAATGGTAGGATCCAGAAAGACTGCGGTCACGGCAAAACGACACCCGCCTCCGTAACTGCCTTGATAGCTATCTCGTCCTATATATTAAAACTAGGTATATACCCCCGCTACCGGGGGGGGGGGGGGCGTAGTAGCGTAGAACCTAGTCCTATAAACTAAGGAGAGTGGCCTCTACGCTTTATATCTTACTTAATATTGCGACGACGGCCGCCTGTAGGCCGAGGCAAATAAGAAGGTTATATATAGGTTTTTCTCTTCGGTCACCGGGTTTTCCCTATATAAGTAACGAGTAGAGGCTTTAAAGCTTATAGGCTGGTTAATATAATAAACTACTACTAAGACCTATATATAGACTGTTATGTCACGCAGCGACTTTAATTTCTTAATTGCGTCAGTAGAAACGGCGGCGCTATATTGGTTTCAGCCACGGTGCTCAGTATAATAAGTATGACAGAGTAGTACTTACCGAGGAGAACAAAGACGGTAATTTTCCCAGTCGGGTTCGTCAACAGGGCAGCGCTCTAGTCGTTCGCCAGTATCCTCCTCCACTATTCTAAAACAACTATTAGCAGACCTGAGAGTAATGTAAGAGCTATAGAACTTACCTATTCGCCTGACCTTGTATTTTATTATCTCGTGGAACCTTGAAAGAAATATTCTTCCTCGGCTGAGGGGGTGCCGAATCGGCGGGCGTGATAGACTCGGCTGCTTCTTCGGAGGGGCCAGGGCCGGGCGTCGCTGGGTTCGCCTCTAGATTCTCAGTGACGAAAGGGATGTAGCTGCCGACTCTAGTAAAGATCGTGGGATTTTGACAACTTCTGCCGTCTTTGTCATAGATCCCCCATGACGTGATCCCAATTAGTTGTCCTGTCTCCTCGTCGACCAAAGGACCGCCGCTATCCCATCTACATGCGCCCCTGCCTTTCCCACCGGCGCAAACAACAGTGTCGATGCCCTCCGCATCCTTGTCAAGATCCACACAGACCCTGCGTTGGTGAATAGGTATGGAAACCTTGCTTAATCTTTCAACCCTTGGTAGGTTGCTGAAAGAGATCCTGATTGTTTGGTAGCCCCTTACTTATCGATTAGCGTCTCTTTCGAATCGTATCCTTGGGCTTTAAGCCGGATGACACTTACCAGCCGGCCACTATTCCGTTAGTATTAGCCTTGGGATCGAAACCATTCGGTGGCAGCGTTGCGTAGCCGATCTGGCTAGACTGGCTTTTCGAAATCTGGTTTGATAATTTTAAGACGGCAATGTCATCACTGTAATATCCTCTCTTCCGGTACTCCGGGTGAATTTTTAAGGATTGAACTCCAGCTTCAACCTCGAGCTTCGTTAGGTTCTGTATGCTTATTAGCTTAGCATCCAAACAGCCACACCGAGGTACTAAAAGTCCTGATTGCTAAAGGTGCGAAGGGTGTAAATTGACGAAGGAGCTTTACCAATAATCCTGCCCTCACAATAATCTTATCGGGGCTTATGCCTTCGACGCAATGACCTGCAGTTAGAACGGTAGAGCTGTCTAACAGACTGCCTCCACAAATATGCTGACCCGTGCTCAGGCTGACGATGAAAGGAAAATCACCGGCCATAGCGTCAGATCCGCCAGTAATCCTCTTTTCGATAGTTGACGTCGCTGCTAAGACAGCAAACGCCAGAGCCATTGCAATAATGACCTGATTCATATTGAACAAGATTTGTTAAAGAATAAATAGTGATAGCTAACACGTTTGTGTATAGTAAGGTGTTTGGCACAATCCAGGAGATAAAGGATATAAAGGAGACTGGTGGCCTATTTATAATAGAGCCCTAGTGCGAGGAGGTTACACATAACTAACCTCTAATCTTCTGTTTTAGACCTAAGTTCTATGACTTCTAAACTTAGGTTTAATCAACCTTGTGTCGTAGGTTATACTTGCGGGACGTCTAATAATCGCACACTGCAAGGATATTATCCCTCATCTTATAGAGCAAATATTATCCTTGCTAAACTAATTTTACATATTGCATGGAAGGAACAGGCACAATCCACGAAAAATGACTCATGCTCTGTTTCGAGAAAATGCATGCCTAAATTAAGATAGCAAGCACGTATGTACGGATTTAATTCTTAGGCCCGACCCTAAGGAGGGCAGCGGGATGGGACCAAGTACTATAGGGCGCCAAGGGAGTTTACTATCACGATATTTTCTCGCTTAACAGTGATGTTATAAAGGGTAAGAACATTTACTAAACGTCCCGTAGCTATTATACTCCCTCTACACCATTTAAGAATCTACTATAGATATACTTATAGACTTATATGTGGCATGACTCTTAATACGAACTCTCGTATTAAGACGATCCACTTTTCGACCTGATGCACGGCTTGTGATTTCTCACCACCCCCTGCACGGCGGCCAAGGAGAAGTGGTGGATATACAACACCCCCCTGCGAGGCTACCGAGGAGCAATGGTAGACACAGTACCAGAACAATAGTCTATCGACAATTACGTCCTCTTGTCGGTGATTTCTCTCTAGATATTCCTAAAGTTGCCGATAGTCTCGCTAACATCTTCATCCACGCGATACGAACGCGCATATAACTCTAACGGGCGGCAGTCGACGTGCACCACCATCCGAACACCTAGTTGGGCTGATGTGGCCCCACACCTTGACTCGCGGGTAGTATATATAATTGATCTATGTCTGTGGGGCTTAGGTGTTATACATCGGCGTAGTATTATCCGTACCGAATCGTTAGCAGCTTTTGCGTCTGGGCCCTATAAGGAATTTCCTCCGAGCGTAATATAGATCCATATCGCGGTAAACCTCGAACCTATTAGCTTATAAGAAGAGGCATATGGAATCCATGAGACATTTTAGGAACCAATCGGGTTACTAGGGTGGTCTTAAAGTCGACCCCCTTAGTAACAGTCTAACAGACCGCTAACGACGAAATTTCAGCTCGTCTAGACAAATACAACTAACTATCTATAAGACTAAGTACCTATAAAGCATGACTTAAAATGGCTGGCGAAATCGTTTGTTAGCTATTACCGACGAAGGAAAGCTAAACCCATAGTTGCATTGCAAATTGTGACCCCATTGGCTTCTGTCGGCGTGGCTAATATGGAATCACGGGTAATAGATCTCCTATTTGTGCCCGCACACCTTAAGTGGGTGAGATAAAGCGAATCCCACTAAAGCGGGAGCAGGCACGGGCACCCGTGTTCAATTACGCCATGCGCGCATAGTAACGGAGTGTGATAAGCTGACCATTATTTTATGCAATGCGGTGGACCCCGATAGACACCGACCCAGCTGTTCTTAAAGGTAATTTCGAAACTATATTCTACGTTTCTTTACTACCGGCTCTGTAAGGTAGAGGACGGAGCCCGTGGCATCGATCCCCTTTAGCGAGGCCAGTTCCTAGACGGCATTGAGACCATAATCATTTTCGAGAGGGCTCATTCCCTCACTTTATATAAGAACGGTGGAAAAGGTGGAAGCACCTATGCCACTTGGCGATAGGAAAGACCCGACAAAACGAACCTTGAGCAATTTTCTTATAACAGCGGCGCCCTCTTTAACACTTTTAGTAGTTAATTAGCGGGATGAGGTGGTTTTTTAATCGACCCGCAGCCCTATTTTAGTGGCCGAGTACCCACCCACATGCCGGGGTGCCTATTTCTGTTTAGGTTTGATGAACCCTAGACCGTTAAGGGGCCCTGTCAGTAGCTAGTAGGAAAACGGTTACCCTTAATAAATATGGGTCTATACTTAGGCAGAACAAGACTACGAGTAAGAGCTGATACCTGACGCCCGACCCTCTCTTAGCTCACGTATTATTATTATTATTGTCGTCTATCTTGCCTGCCTTACACGTTGCTTATTACAGGCTGCGCCCCGTGTCACCCGCCTGCTACAGGGGCCTGCAGCGAAAGCCGCGGCGTTGGTTAGCCACAGCAGCCCAGCCAAGTGTCTTCGCCACTTAGAACCCTAAGCGCCAGTATCCACGACTGTCCAAGATGGCAATTGTGTCATGGGCTGTGCCCAGCTTGGTGGACGTAAAAATCTAGACGATGCTCGGCTTATAAAATTTTCCTTGGGATGCTCAGCTCCTACTTCGCTAGGAAATATCTAGCTAGTCTTCTCTATAGTTTTGCCGCCCTTTGCATCAAAAGGTAGCTCGCTAGGTTTTTTCCGAGTCCTCTAGCTCCCCTCAGTCGTTGATGATTCATTTAGGCTTTTTCCTAGAACTTCACTTGCCATCTTCTTTAACTCGTTCGTTGCCTCTGTTGCTGCGGTTTTAGCCTCGTTGCTCTTTAGCATTGGCTGGATCTCTTTAAAAACCACTGCCATATTCTTTGCGAGGTCTGTAGAGCTCTTGTCTTCGTCTCTAGGCGCGCCTTCGTTCACTTCTCCCTCGTCTTGCTCAGTGCCGACAGGAGCTGATACTTCTGAGCTTAGGCCCGGCTCTGCATCTCTAGAGACGGATGGTCGAGCAGCATTGTCGGCCGGAAGTGCTACAGAGCACACGACAACTATGCTACGGGTTAGACATCGAGACCGGGCTCAGATAGGACCCAAGGTGTGACGTACAAGCTAGAGAAGCGGCAATAGCGAAGCGGACCATTTTGGCAGTAAGTTCTTTATAAACTGGAGTGTTGCGAGCGATGGTTTGTTGACGAGTGATGGGTCTTGTCGGTTATCAGTAAGTGAGCTCAAGGGCGATAAGCGAAGCTAGGAGTGTCTAGTGAGTGTGATCTCGTGACGGATGGGGATGATGGGATCAGTTGAACTTGGAAAGGGTCGTCGGTGGTTCTTATACCCTTGACCTCGGGCAGAAGTCGGGCCAACAGCCGATGATCTTACTGCCCCGGCCAGTGCATGGATAGACGTTGGCATGATAAGCCTAACTCTAAGCTGAGTCGTGCGGCATAACCCACGTCGACTGCACTGCCATTAGACGACGGGTTCGCTAACCTTGCTACGCGTTATGCATAATAACAGTGCGACTAAGGAGCGTTAGGCATAAAAACAGCGTGACTGGGAAGGAGTCAGGACCATGTTTAGAGTGCTGGTGCTAGAGCCGGTTGAGCATATCGTGAAACGACTAGAGCGGTCTGCAATTAACGGTATGACTCGGCCTGCGCCGATGTATTTTTTTAAAAGTCCAAGTCTTAGTCTCGCTCTCGATTTAGTTAGTTAATGCAACTAGCTAACGGACTAGAACCCTAAACTGCGCCGATCCGATCTGTGCCTGTCCTTAAGACGACGTCGTCCTAAGATCCCGTTGCGCACTTACTCGCCACAGCTCAGCCCCAACCCGCGACTCATCCCCATGAACGTTAGGTAGGTCCGCGGCACATGCCTCGGAGGTGTCGGCTGGCAGTTAGCCCCTTTTGGTGACCCAAATAACCAATCAACGAGAAAGGGAATCTACCTAGTGCTAGAACTCGTCTCCGCCTTCGTCCGTTCCCCTCATTTCGAGAAATCATGTCCCTCCCCGTGACTCTAAGCCTCTCCCGAGCCCATCTGTGTTCTCGTCTTAGACTTGCCTTCTCCACTTACCTACATATGCTTCGCTCTTCTTAGCAGCAGAGGGTACAGTACATCCCTGATGCCTAGATCAGAGCCTCTCTTCGCGACAATTGCGGCCGTGCAACATACATTCATCACTTATATAAAGATAGTAATGGGAATTTGCGGGCGGAGTTGCTCTGCAAGGGACGCGATAGTCATCTGACTCTCTCGGCCAAATTCCAAGGCCCTGTTGACTAGAGCCATTGTAAGTCATAGAGTCCAGATAAGCATCTTAATGGCATTGCGACACTCTTATGTCTATTTTCTAAATCACTTTCCCCTTAAGAGCAGGCCTCTAAGCACTATCAGATCATTCGTCGTCGTCCGAACTATTGCCAACGTCCGAGTCATAGTCCTCCTTAGTCACCCTTTCCAAGTATTTACGAAGAACCGAGTCCTTTCTAAGATCTTCCTCCGTTTTCCCACTGTCCTGAGCTGCTTTCAAAACGGTAGGAGATATTGGCCCCGTATAAGAGGCCTCGGGCTGTTCGCCTTCTTTCTCCGTAGTCTCGGGCGTTTCTTGCTGGGGGTTCTTATTAATCTTAGTACGTGGCGCTGGCACCGGCTTGGTATTGCTGCCGCCCGCTACAGAAACTTCAGGTTGAGGCTGTGCTTCTTGTTCCCCAGTCGTAGAGTCGGTCGGTGCTTCCTCGGGCGGTGCTTCCTCAGGCGGTGCTTCCCGGTCAAACTTGCCGAGCTTCTTGATGCCCTTGAAGTTTGGACGGCCGTTCTGATCCTTTGAATATCTCACCACCTCACCGTCCTTTATCCCATGGTCCAGCGGCCCTATCGGCGTGCCGTCGCCATCCTTCTTCACCACGAACCCGTCCTTCTCCTCAAATTCCGGACCTAGAGGTTTATAACGATACTTTCCCTCGGCCGTTTTCCAGAACACAGCAGGTTTATCGTCTTGCCCCTTTCCGTACAATTTCGAAGACTTGGAACCAGGCGTAGCGCCATAGCGAGGCGCCTGTTGACTTGGTGTGACCCTCGTGCGACCTGGCCCCCCTCGGCCCCTCTGCTGGCCCGGCAATGGCTGCGTCCGCTGATTTGGCAATGCCTGCGATTGCTGATTTGGCAAATCCCGCGACTGGCCATCCGGACGGACTTGTGGCTGATTCGGCGTTGCACCGGACCCCCCTTGTCGGCCCCGTTGCGGCCGTGTCCGCCGATTCGTTCTAGGGCTACCAGGCGGCAGCCGACTCGGCGCGACTCCACGAGCAGCAAGATCTGTCCCGGGCCATAGCGGGAGACAGGATACAGCCGAGGCAAAGACAACAGCATAGATGATGCGCATTTTAACGGTTTGTTAAAGTGAAGGTGTGTAAGTTGGTAGGTGTGTACAAGTTACTGAGGTGAGTGAGGATGTTGACAGGTGGGTGCAAGTTACTGAGATGAGCGAGGCCAATGTCGGAAACAGACTGCCCGTGATCCTTTTAAATGTAAAAACGTCGTCTATACGACTTAAAAGAAGAGTGGCATGATCCTGTCCAAGCAAAGTGTGGTATAAATGCCGCATGAATTAGAGTGGGGGCAAGCTAAAGCAAATATGCAGAAACGAGCAGCCTCCTGACTCTCTACGGGGCCTGCTTCATAACGCATTGTGGAAAGTATGTAAGGCAGACAAGATCGTGAAGGCGTATATGCCTTGCGGCGTTGCATGTGTACCTCTGTTCTCACTAGCAGGGGTTGCATAGATACCTGTCTCTATTAAGGAAGGTTGCTAAGAAAGCGCGGTCTCTTTTTGTCGCCTTTTCTACTGCGCAGCGCATTTCAAAGCAACAGGCCGCTTATCACACGCCGCGGTGTTAACAAGGGCATTACAATAATAGTAAATCAACTCTAAAGTGCCCTCCAGCGGGAACTTGACCACGAAATTGTTATAGAGGCTAGACCGAGTAATAAATCAAGGCAGGCTATTGCAATGTAGATTTTACATAAGAGGTTGCAGTTAAGTAGCCTTATTAACAGCCCACCTGTTGTTATAGACGGCGTTCACATAGATTTTTACAAGCTCTCTAAGCGTATACAGAATGAGACGAAACTAGTATTTAAGAGAAAAAGCTGTGATTGATTTGACTTTGTTCTCTTTACGCTCTTGTACTTTATTCCCCTTACGTTTTCATCATGTACAAGTAGCATTTTTGCCTTCACCGGGAGACGTGCAGCCGTTGTCACACCGGTCTGCTAGAAAGAGTTCGTTCTGAAAGCAACTATATACTGCCTGCGCAGTTACATCCTTTGACCCTTCATCCGTAGTAACTTTAGGGATGTCGATGTCGTTCTCCTGATAGCCTAGTGAAAGTGTGAGCCCCGAGCAGTAAAAAATGCTATGGAAGAGGGGTTACCTAGAGACCCAGTAAGGTCGGCATGACAATAGCGAAGGCTGTCCTGACAGGTCCCGGCTGCTGCTAGGGGAATGACGGCTAGGACGGCGAGAAGGATCCGAGACATGACAGGCAGCAAAGCAATGAGCGTGCAAAGAGGGGGAAAAGCCTTCTCGGTTGGCACAGGGAAGAGAAACTTGGGGTGATTTACAAGGCTCAGGCTATCCTTTTTAAAAGAAATTTAGCCACCTCGGGTTGAGAGCTCTTCCATTACCTTTGAGTCAGGTTTATCCGTGGTCTATCATTTATGTGCGACAAAGCGAAACACCCCAAGTGGACCGCGCTCCAAGTACATCCCCGCGTATATACATGGCGATCTACGAATAAGGGATTCAAGGTCAGAAAGACGAGCCTTGTCATTAGTCCGGGAGGGGGCCAAATGACAAGGATTAGGAGGGCCCTCACCAGACCACTGCATAACACAAGGCACTGTCATCTTAATTAATAAGACCAACGAATATTTCCCCGTCCGGAACTTAAATTAACTTTATTACAAGCATCATTTAAACCTTAGACTAAGAAAACAACCTAGTCAGACATGACATACATGCCGCTCGTAGAACTAAAGTGCATAAACGCCAGAGTTTCAAGTTCCGCAGGGAAAACAAGCATCATTGTGGAGTCAGAACGCTACTTACTTCTACCCCTACTTTATAGCGATTCACTTAGGCCTGCCTCTACTTGTCATATAGTATTAAAAGTCTTAGAATGCACTGCCCCGTACACCCTTGAATCTTTGTAGAGAACAATTATTCATGTAAATCCTGCGGTGGGTTCTTTGTATATAAAATGATGTGATATTCATGCGAGGGACAACTAGTTAACGTTACGCCGTCGGGTTAGGCACTGGGCGTCAGGTTTAATGCGCCATGCACAGCCGAGAATCAAGAGTTGGCGCATTCAATCATTGCCGAGTCGGACATGTTTAAACAAACAGGGGTATAATATATAAGAGGAAATATTGATGCTCTCTTCTGTCAATTCATGTTCCGGTCCATTCGTTCTTTCCCCAGTTGACATTTGGTTGATATTGTATCGACCCGTTCAATCTTTTTTATACCGCCAACATGATCTCCTATTCTCTCCTTCCCATCGTCTTTGCCCTGGGCGCCTATTCCCAGGGACAAGAGGCCGACGGCAGTGGGCCGATTCTCGCAGGCTATGGGAGCCTGACTACCAAGAAGGCGGAGATCCAAAAGAACCTGAAAATCGACAAAGATCGCCGGCCGTTTTTCAAGTCAGACGAACATGAGGAGAAGCCCTGTTTCGCTCACTGGTTTAAGTGCTGGTGGGCCAAGTACCACATTCGCAACGAGGTCAATACCGGTGCCACGTTCAGGGTCTATTACTCGGTTAATATAGAACTCAGCAACACGGCCAAGTCAAAGCCATCTGAGATGAGGATAAGCAAGTCACATTCGAAAATCGACTCCACTACAGAAGGTTGGAGCATTGGAGTCCAGGCTTCCGCCAACAACCTCAAAGGGCCCGGCGGCTCCGTCTCCTACGACAGGTCCTACCAGAAAACCGAACAGACTCAATACACAAAGGAACGGACCGTTAGACACGACTGCCCTCCTTACCACCAGTGTCGAATTGAAACAGTCACCTGGCACGTCGAGATGACAGGGACGTGCAGGCGGGTACCAATCATCGACTGCGGCGGCGCGTCCAGGGTGTGCGACCAAAGCGAGCTCACGTGTCCGTCATACAAGAGATTCACAGACAGATGGTGCGACACTGCTGCTTACAACGTTGAAGAGTGCAAAGTCACGGCGCCAATATTCCAGGGACCAGATGACCCTTATTCTGAATACCATTTCTTCGAAGAGCCCATCAAGCCCAAGGTGCTCGCTTGGGAGGCAATCGGAGAGGGCGAAAACTGCATCACCATCGCCAAGTTGGATATCGACGAGGACTACGACCCGAAAAGTGGCAAGTTTTACACTGATGCAAAGGGGACCTTTGAGTGGCAGACTAGGCCCAAGGTGCCCAAGCCAGACATCGACGAGAAGCAGATGCCTGATAAATGTACCAAGAGCTCAAAGCGCAGCCTGCCAAAGAAGGAAGGCGTACTTAAGTGGGCGGTATCTTGAGCCTTTTTAGCAAACAGAGAAATGCGAAATTAAGAAAAGTAGGGCGGGTGGTTGGGAGACTAGACAATAGGGCGAAGCGTCTGCTTTATATTTATCCGCCCACTGATCTATGCTAAGCCGTTTTGCTACCAACTATCATGTATAATAGGAAGCGCCGCGGCCTGGCCTGTGCTTGACCCCGACTTGGCGAGCGGGCCAAACCCACCACTCCCAAACGAAAGCCGTGGTGAAATTCTTGCATAAGAAAGTTGGACGACGAAGGGAATGTGTTGCCAGGCAGAACAACGTTACGATTGCCAAGGTATCTTGGCTTAAGAAAGAAAGAGGCAAAGCGTACGGGTTAATAGCGATCGGCAACTACCCGTAACTATCGCACCGACCACTTTTGCTTTAAGACGGGTAAAGTTATAGCAATTGCCAACCCGCCGCAACGGCCAATACAGCCAGGAATAGAGCCCTCAACACTTGATTAACACAGCTTTAGGTATCGTTCATGTGCATAAACACCGACAGTAATACGCCGTAGCCGGCGTACCTGGGGCGGGCAAGCGGGTGATTCCAGCTTTAAACTCCTCAAAGCATCCAAAAGCACCACGTTGCTCCAGTATAACGCTTGTGAGGGGTATGCGCGGCAGCTCCACATGCGTTCACCCAATTAGTGGCGTCCAGGGAGTCAAGCAGTCGTAAGTCGCGAATCTCGTCAATTAGTCAGGCTCTTCGAAGAGACTGTAGCAATGAGATGGCGCGAAGAAAGCTGCAAGCTTCAGCTGCAGTATTCGTTTTGCAAAACAAACCTTGTTAGGCGTGGCACAGCTTAGAGGGAGTGAAGCCGAATCTCGATGACGTCAGAGCCGAGCTAGCCGTTAGCTGAGGTATAGAGGCTTTAGGTAAGCGATCACGTGTCACTGGCTTAGTATTCCTTTGCCTTCCATCGGTTTGTTTCTACATATCTGGTCCTTTTCTTCTTCCCTCGACGATTACTACATATTTTTCCACGCCACAACGCAATAGTTGTGTCCATTATCAGTCATGACGTCTCCACGAGGAAGGTACGAGCCTTGTGTGCTCTTGCGCAATTGTGGAATCCCTTGCATTGCCTGGTTCGAAGATGCAGTCGCCTACCACGGCGTCCCTACCGTCGTTTTCGATCTATTTGTCCTTGTTCCGGATGCCGACGAGGCTGCTCGCGCACTGATTAAGGAAGGATGGACCAACGCCGCACCGGCTGATTATCAACGCAAATATCACTTGATGGGCGAACACCCGTCTATTTCCCACCGTTGCCTGATTCCTACAGGCATCGCGGTAGTTGATGAGTCTACGCCTGAGCCGTCAAAGGATCCACCCGGACCGACAACTACGATTCTTTTGCCAGCCGCTGATTGGAATGTTACTGTGGAAAACTTGCGTCCATCTTCTCCAGACAGCTTTGCGCCTCAGCTCGCTATTCTGGTAGACGCGCTGATCGAAAGTCTGCTCGATTCACCTCCAGACTGCCAGCTCCGGCAGCATTTAATCGTCCACGTATGCTATCTTTACGGCTACTGCAAAGAGCTCAAAAAAGAAGCCTTTGCAGTGAATCTAAGGCCCGAACATCGCCAGTTTCATTGTGATGCGATCTCAAAGCTGGGGCTTGGGACGATACCCTTTATTACTCACGAACGGCAGATTAGAGACGAAATAAGAAACCGGGAACGTCAGCTCCAAAGCGAGGGCTAGATGCTAAACGGCTCATACGTAAAGTAAGTCTTAGTCGAATACATGCTGTCTGAACCCCCTAACCGCCACATATGCCTAGGCGCGAAGCTGAATTAAAAACCGATTTTCGATTACTGCGGGAACCATAGAACGGAATTTTGCAGACGTTTCCCTTGGAGAGGAGAGGTTTCGAGGCAGACATCTAAGGAAAGGCGAAAAATGTGCCGGAAACTCAACTGACCCTAAACATACACTCGATATCGACGACTTAGTAGACGTCAGGCAGAGTTAAAGTGATTCAGGTTGCTGCATTTGTTTTCAGGGTCGGTATGCAGCTCGTATCTCAGCCGCATTCTGCTCTGTCCCATTATTGGATGCATGGCGAGCAAGAACCTGATCTATTACATTGCAGCCGAAGCGGGCTCCTGAACAATCTATTAGAGACAGATGTCATTGGCCATTGGTCGCTGAACGATATAGTAATACGCTGTGCCGTGTGTTAGGTGTCTGGTTAAATCCCCTCCAAGTGGCATTAGTACTAAGATTTAATCGCTCCAAGTCTAGCCGAATTATAACGCAGAGCAGTATTCATTCTATTTTAAAACTTGCGTGCTTGGTCTCTAGGTAGAGTATAAAAATACGCGGGCAGCTTCTCGCAATTTCTTTGACTTTTTGGCAATCCGATGACTTCACGTAATGTTAACATCTTACTCTTGGTCTTCTATTAGGGATTGTTGCAGGAGGGCAAACGCCTGGGCCCCACCACTGCGGAAGCCCTGGGCGTTGCCCTAGCCCTCGTTTGCAGGGGTGAGCCATACAGGCATATAAGACCACCCCTTTCCACAAACATTCCTTCCTAGCTAGCCAAGACACCACCATCTTCATTGAGCTCCCCTTTCCACACCTATAAGCATTTCAGCGTTTTTGGAAGCAACCAGCCTTATACTATCGATATGGCGTTCTCTTCCCTAAATTATCCAACCACTGAGCAAGTTCGCCAGGCCGTTGAGGCCGTTTCCACCGCCATGAAAGGTGGAAATCAACCGTATGCCATCGTCGGCGGTGCAGCTTGTTTAATTCTTGGGTCGGCTCGCCAGACTACCGATGTGGATTTTGTCGTTCCCAAAGGAAAAACCAAGACCGCCAGAACTTTATTAAAGGGGCTGAAAAGCCATTTCACCGTTGAGAATAGAACCAACCATACCACCTACCTCAGCAATCCCCGTGTTGATATTGAGATTTTGACCCCTCCGGCTCTTTTTAAAGAAGAGTTTTCTGACTCTACGCCGACAATACTGGTCAACGGAAATCGAATTCTAAAGCCAACTCTACTATTAAACGCCAAATGCGCCTCTCTTCTTGGTAGAGAAACCGAATTTAAAAAGGCAACAGACGCCACTGACATAAGGTTCTTACTCAAATGGTGTGCCGAGGAGCGAATGTATCCGACCGCATCTGAAGTCCCCAATGCCACGAAGCAGTTCGTGGAATACTTTATCGCAACCTACGGGAACATAGACCTATGGACTAACGCCGGGTACGATGTAAAGACTGGTACGAATCTTGTCCAATATTCAAGTGTCTGCACTAATGCCTGGCTCCAGGAGCCTGGCGCCAGGTGTGAATGACTTCTCCAACCCTGGACATCAGACGAACAGATTTTTCAGACTACTTGATGGAGAAGATAGGTGTTTTGAATGTAGTACACTCAAAAGACGCCCGAAAAGATATTCCAGATGATGTGAAGAGTACTTCTCGCCTAGAAATGCTGCAATGGTCATGAAAGCTCTGGTGCCAGTCTAGCCGTCGGCACCGAAGGCTTCTATCCGCGTCTGCAACGGGCAATTTTGAGAGTGTTTTCAACTAGTACCTTTGCAAATACCGGGGAAATGGCAGGGAACAGCGAGGAGCTTCCGGGCGCCACCACTCTTGCTGTTAGCCGTGGCCTTCAGTAGGGGATACACGGCCTTGAACAGAGTAACGAATGAAAATGTGTTGATATCGAACAGATGGTGCAACTGCTCCACGTCCATGTCCTTGACCTCGAGCAATGCATCTAGAGGATTGACGTTGGCAATGACAATGCCAAGAGACGTGATGCCTTTTTTCTTGACTTGGTCGACAGCCTCAGCGGCGTCGCTCCTTGAGGCCTTTTCGATCTTGACGACTGTAAGCTTGCTGCCCTTGGCCGGCTTGTAATGTCTGGGCGTGGTGGCGTTAATATCACGAACGGCCACGACGACAGCGTGGTTGGGGCGACTGAGGAAAGCTAAACCCCGACCGATGCCTAAGAGACCTCGAGTATTTTCGAGTTCAGACGTGGAAACAGAGTCGGGAAATGCTTGCCTCGGTTTGCGCCAGTGATGAGAACGGTGGTCTGTTGCTGAGACATTTGTGGGTAGTTGGTTACGCGCTTAAATCGTGCCTCGTTGCAGTACTTGTTAATGCGAACGGCTACGCTCCTATCGCTCATGCCGTTCACCGTCTGCATCTCCTCAGTCTCGGGCAGCTGATCCGTGCTCGCGCTGTCGCGCACAACGTCAGGCACGCAGCTTCCACATCTCCCGGGAGACTGTTCCATCCGTGCTTGAAGCGCTCGCGGAACGCGGCCCTGAATATCTGGGTCGACTGCCGTGCCGTCTCAACTCGAGAGTCCACATTGGAGCGCAAATGCTTTGTCCCATTCATGTCGCACACTACCCATTGCAGCCATCCGCCGGGCCTCGGCCGCTGCGCAACCTTGACGACAGCTGTTGTCCATTCGCTGGGGAGCATGCCCGCCACCAGCACACGGGCGTGGACCAAGTCATACCTGCCATGCGACTCTTTTAGAACTGGCTTCTTAAAGACGTGTTAGTGGACGCTGTGGAGGGAAACATGATGGACGATATGTTGTGGCCATGCAAAACGGCGCCGGGGCTGGCGTGCAAGTCCTTGAAACATTGCAGAAATTGGCTAGTTCTTGCTTTAACATCGACTATTCGAGATATTGCTTGGAAGGGCGAGGCGGAGGTGGACGAGGTAGCTAATGACCATTATCGAGAATGACAA
Source organism: Ophiocordyceps robertsii (assembly GCA_027405785.1). Lineage (NCBI taxonomy): Eukaryota > Fungi > Ascomycota > Sordariomycetes > Hypocreales > Ophiocordycipitaceae > Ophiocordyceps > Ophiocordyceps robertsii. The sequence goes on along the minus strand of JAPEBW010000001.1, from coordinate 105,069 downwards.
GAACTATGCCAGCGATATCTCTATAATTTATCTTCTCGGCGTAGATATCTAACATTTTGGTATTGCTGTCTTAGGACTGGAGCTTAGTATAATGAATCGTGAAGGAGTGGTGGGGTGGGGTGAGAGATAGTTTTTAGGGGGGATCCCACTTATACACTCCTATCTTCGCATAACTACAGTGTTTGTAGCGAGTTTAATAGCCTGTAAAAGATTGGTTGTGAAGAGTTGAGCATAGATATAGCGCTAAATAGCGAGTTATAGGTCAGCATATATAGTGGCGTCAACTTAGTAGTAAGACCGTGTACAGTATTTCTTATCCCGTTTGTTTATTTATAGAGATATACCTGCTATAACAAGTATAAATAGTGACCTTGGCTAGAGATTGTAAACCTGTGTTGCATAAATATAGTGGGTACTATTATGGAGTACTACGTTCTCTATTCGACACTAAAAGTGGGCCTATCTATGCCTTTACTATAGCGTAACGGTTATCTAATATAACTCGATGTTATTACTGCAATCTAGGCACTTACTAAACCCTTCGTCTACTAAAGAGACGTACGTTGGCTGTGCGCTGCTCCGCTTTAACTCAGGGGCTAGTTAGGCACTCCTCTCTGCAGGCCTATCTTTCACAGAAATCCTACGGAGTGGGTTATAGGATATTGCTCTGCCACTTTGTTGGAGCTCGAGCCGTGAACCAAAGGCCTTGTCCAGGGCTTTCAGCGTATAGCCCCCTTATAGACTTCAAAGGCCCCTCCGTCACACCACCTGGTCTAGAATGAGATCCTATTCGTTCTAGGACCGAAGACTGGCCGCTTCCAGCTTGTTCGTCATTTAGCGACGGTGACGAGAGTGTACTTGATTATGTTTTTTGGTACAGAGGAGCACCTTAAAAGTCGTGACCCGACAGCTCCCCTGTAAGCCCCCTATAAGTCGCTGTATTAAGTCATGACTTTTGAAATGCTCCTCTGTACTTCTGAGTAATGTCTGGCTTTATATATGTTGCGTCGGGATCTCTACCCTGTAGGAACTATAGTAATTACCAGGGACCCCAAGGTAGTTTTATGTCGTTCAATGTACCCTGTAGAGCTGTCTTTGACCCGAATTCGTCCATTTAATAGGCGTGGCGTATGCTTTACCTCACTAATGAGTGGGGATACGTAATAGTATTACTTGAAAGATAATGCAATCTCGTCCCTGCTCGACCTTGGAATTCTTTCTAGGACACCCTTGGCTAGGTATTGCGCTACAAAGGTACGCAGTACAGGAGGGCCCTTGAGGGGTTATGACTTGGTACAGTGGCTTACAAGGGGCTTCCAGGGGAGCTGTCAAGTCATGACTTTAGAAGTGCTCCTCCGTAGCACGATGTCATGATGCAATTTGAAGAATTCATGCGGCAATAGGGCTTCCAGACATGTCTACTAACAGGAGCATATAGCAAGTTTTGAGGTTCTTGAATATTTGTAGGCTGGCAGAGTTGGCGAGCGTAGAAGCACAGATTCGTACTTTCATTTCCTTGTCTCTCGACACGTTCGCTACCCCTTTTTCGTCCCGTTTCTTTTACCTAACCGTAACCATAAGACACGTATCGTCTCTCGTCGAGCCGCCATGGTTTGTTCATCGATCTGGACGCTTGCATGGGCCGCTGCAGCGATCGCGTCGTCAGCCTGGGCAGCAGTAGATGACAGCAACGAGGCTCCCAGCAATGTTCATGGCGACGCTTTCATCGTCGAGTGCAACACCCATCAAGACATGGAGCCTCTGGTCGACGCTATCCAGCAACTGGACGGCCAAGTGAGCCGGAGGTTCGAGTCGGACATTTTTTACGGCGTTTCGGTTCGACTGGCGAACGCGACAGCGGCAGGAATTCAAAAAATCCAGGGCGTCAAGAACACATGGCCCATGGAAGTATTGCGCCTGGCAGAGGAGGAGGGCGAGCCCGAAAAGCGGCCAGAGGTACAGCAGCCGGGTCGCCGCCGTCTTGGCCGCCGAGCCGCGGGCGAATACCGTGACAGCCGGTGGCATCATGTCATGACGCAAGTGGATAAGCTGCATGCAGAGGGCACGCTTGGAGCCGGCATTAAGATTGCCGTCATCGACACGGGCGTGGGTTGCTCCCCCTGAGGAGGACTTTGCGGTCCATGTACTGACATGGATAGTAATAGGTCAACTATACGCACCCGGCCCTCGGCGGCTGCTTCGGCCAAGGTTGCCGAGTCGCCATGGGGGATAACCTCACGAAAGATGGGAAGAGAGGCGACCCCATGGACTGCACCGGCCACGGAACTGCCACGGCCGGCGTCCTGGCCGGCGACGATCAAGAGACGGGCTTCGTGGGCGTGGCCCCTCGCGCGACGCTGGCCGCATATCGAGTCCTCGACTGCAACAGCATGGCCGACGTCGACGACATTGTAGCCGGCTGGCTCAAGGCATATGAAGACGGTGCGCAGATCATCGTCTCGTCTACCGGCATTTCGAGCTCTGGCTGGGCGTCTAGTCCCATGACAGTCGTCGCCTCACGCATCGCCGCCAAGGGCGTGTCTTGCATCGTCGGCCTCGGCAACGATGGCAAACGGGGTCTTTTTTCCGCCCTGGAGCCTGCTACTGGGCAAGGCGTCATAGCCGTCAACTCGTTTGCAAGCAAGAGTATAGAGAGCGATGACGGTAGCGCCGTCGTCAAGACGGCCGGCATGTCGCGGTTTTCAACATCCGGGCCGACCTGGAACCTCGCCATCAAGCCCAATGTCGGCGCGCCCGGCGACGACATCCCCTGTCCCAAGGCAGAAGGCGGCTATCACACGTGCTCGGGCACGTCGTACTCGGGGCCGCAAGTCGCAGGCATGGTAGCCCTCATGGCCGAACGCCGCAGGAGCTTGGACCCGGTGCTCCTCAACAGCCTCCTTATGGCCACGGCGGAGCTGCAGGAAGACGGCGACCTGATGCCGGTCGTGCAGCAGGGAGGCGGCCTTGTGCGGGCCTGGGACGCCGCACACGCCACGACGGTCCTGGAGCCGGCCAGTCTTGCCTTCAACGATACCGACCACCGGCACCTGTCCATCGGCCTCCGCATCACCAACACGGCCGAGTCCGAGGTTGTGTACGACATCTCCGACGTTCCCGCCCGCACTCTATATGCTCACAATGGGTACACGTTTCGTGATCCCGAGTCCGTCCAAGCCGCAGCCAGGATCAAGCTAAGCAAGAGCTCCATCACCCTTGGGCCCGGCCAGTCGGCCACGGTCGACGTCTCGGCCGAAGACCCCGAGGGCCTTGACCAGAACCGGCTGCCGGTGTGGTCTGGCTGGGTTTCCGTCAATGGGTCCGACGGCAAGTCGTTGACCATCCCGTACCTAGGTCTTGCTGGCTCACTACGCGACCAACGTGTCCTCGAGTCCTGGGGAGCCGCGATTGCATACTTGAGCCCAGGAAGCGAAAAGCACCTTTCCGAGGGCGCAATCTTTTACTATGAGACGAAAGACGGCGCCTTGACCCTTTCAGTGCCCCTTCTCATTAAGACATTACTCGGGTCTCCTCTTGTGCGCGCCGAGATTGTGCCCGTGTCCCCCCAAAAGTGGCTGGCCGAGCGACTGGGAGACAGAAAGAGTCTTCCGGCCCACGGATTCCCCAAGGAGGGGCACAAACGTCATGACAAGAGTTTCTTCATTGAAGGCGCCAAGAACATGGAGTGGGACGGTCAACTCCAATGGGGTGATTACCTTCCTTTTGGTGACTATAAGTTTGTTGTGCGTGCGTTACGAATCTTTGGCGACGCCAACGTCGAATCAGACTGGGACACTGCCGAATCGACAATGTTTAGGGTGGCCCACGGCGCGGGCGAGGAGGCCTGCAAGATTTACCAACCCGGAAAGTCGGAGATTCCCGAGGGCTCCCTGTTTGCGAGCCTCGAGGAATGCCTCCAGACCCATGGCAAGATATTAGCAGACAATCCCTGGGTCCCCAAGCCCCGAGATGAGAGCGTGAGCGACAAGTGCAGCGATGAAAACCCCACGGAAGAGGCCTGTGGCACATATCGCTACTGCAATGCGCACCATAATGGACACGGTTTTAGATCCCCGTTCCGATACCGGGCGGATTGTCTCCTAAGCCACAAGTTTCTGCCCAGCATAAAAGGTACTGGGAGGCTCGAGGAGTGCGTTTCTACAAAAGACAAGGATATTTGCGGCACTGAGCTCTGGTGTTGGTTCAATTTTGGTTCTGCCCAGCCGACGGGTGAATATAGCAGCAACGAGGAGTGCCGGTGGGCCCATGGACTTCATGGACTGACTGTTGGATCAAGGTAGGGTTCAAGGAAGCTTTTTATGTCAAGATCAGACAAACAGTTGATCTCGAAGGACTAAAAGCTGTTAAATCTTCCACCCAAGAAGTGGCTCTAGTTAATCCTTTATAGATGAAAGAAGCCTTGGGCACTATATATAACCAGGAGTATTCATACTCCACGACTCTCAAGTTCTAGCCATACTTGCAGTCTGAATCTTGCCTATAATCTTCTCTGCCAGGCTCAACAGGCTCGGGGCACTCGTCACCTCCAACGTCGTCAGCTCGGCACCAAGCTGCGCACGACACCAGTTGCGAAACTCGACGGCGGCCAGCGAGTCCAGACCGTAGGCCAAGAGGGGCTTGGCCGGTTCCAGCGGCTCGTCGAGGCGCAGCGTCGTCATGAACTGCTTGTTGACCACGTCGACGGCGGCCGGCAGCGCCGTGGGCACGTCGGCGCCGCTGCGGATGGTGAGGAGCAGCGCCTGAACCTCCTTGTTGCTGCCGGCGGCGTCGGCGCCCACCACGCCGGCGGCGCTGCCGAAGAGCAGGGACGAGAAGCGAGCGTCGGACAGGAGGCGGGACGATGGGGCCTGGGGCACGGCGATGGAGCTGATGAGCTGGGCGCAGGACGCGGCGTTTATCGGCTCGTCCTCCTGCTGCAGGACCGAGAATCCAATGATGTTGAGGAAGAGTGCCTCGTTGATGGGCGTCCAGGCCGACGTGTCGAGGGCCGTGATGAGCTCTGCGTGCTCGGACATGTAGCCGACGTCCTCGACGGCGCCGAGGTCGACCGAGTTGGCCTTGAGGCCGAGCCCTCGCCGGTAGTGGGCGAAGTTGTCGAGGAAGACGTTGGCGGCCGCGTAGTTGGCCTGGGCAGGCTGGCCGATCAGGCCCGAGATGGACGAGAGCATGGTGAAGAAGTCCAGTGGCCGGTCCGTCTCCAGGGCCGCGTTGTGCAGGTTCCAGGTCCCGGCCACCTTGGCTCTGATGGCGGCATGGTAGTCGTCGAGGGACATGCTTTCGAAAGGCCTGTCGCGAAGAACCATGGCGCCCTGAACAATGCCGCCGACGGGCCTGGAGGCGCTCTCAAAGGCGCGCCGCACATCGTCCAGCGACGAGACATCTCCCAGGACGAGATCTGCGTGGCAGCCCTCGGCCGCAAGATCTTTGAGAACGGCCTGTGATCGAACATCGTCGAACCCGCTCCGTCCCATGACGACGACGTTGCGAGCTCCATGGCGGGCCATGTCGACGGCCAAGGAGCCGCAGAGGCCTTTGAGCCCGCCGATGATGAGATAGGAAACGTCGTCTCGGAGCTGCAGCTTCCTCTGGGCCGGACGCACCGCCACGATGGGATCTGGAGAGTCTGCTTCCTTGTTGGAGATGATGATCTTTCCGATGTGGTTGGCGCCTCTCATGAATCGGAAGGCCGACGGGATCTCGCTGTAAGGGAACAGCTGGATGGGGGCGATTGGCTTGACTGCGCCCACGGCCACCAGGTCCATCATCTGCTTCATCAGTCTGCAGCTTGTCAGTGTCGAACAGAATTCTCAACGCCGAGGCTGGTGCTTACACTGCAATGACCTGGTCAGAAACGTGCTTGTGGGACATGTCGAAGCATCGGTAGGATGCGTTGCGCCCAAAGGGCTCCATGGCCAGCGTGCTGCGGTCGAGGTGGTCCTTTTTGCCCAGCTCAACCATGGTGCCGCCTTGGGCAATGCAGCGCCACGAGGCGTCGAGCAGGTCGCCCGTCAGGGAGTTGAGGATGATGTCGACGCCCTCGCCGTTGGTCTGCTCCATGATCTGGGCCTCGAACTCGGCGTTGCGCGAGTGGAAGATGTGGTCCTCGGGGACGGCGAATCTCTCCATCAGGAACTGCTTCTTCACGTCCTGGCCCACGGTGGCGTAGACGTCGGCACCCACGGCCTGGCAGATCTGGATCGAGGCTATGCCCAGGCCTCCCGTGGCGGAGTGAACGAGGACACGGTCGCCCCTTTTGATGCCGGAGAGGTTGAAGAGACTGTACAAGGCCGTGAGATAGACAGAAGGCAGGGTGGCCGCGTCCTCGTATGACAGCCACTCAGGTATGCCGATTGTCCGTTCCGTTGTTGCAATGATGCGGTTGGCCAACGTGCCCTTTTCGAAAACCAAGACGCGTTGGCCGACGAAAAAGGGCGTGTTGAGGTTGGCCCCGACTCGACGGATGGTGCCGGCGCCCTCGAGGCCAAGCAGGTGGTGGTTCTCGGGCACAATGCCCATGGTGACGGCCACGTCCTTGAAGTTGAGCGCCGAGGCAAACAGCTCGACCTCAACCTTGTTGTCGGGCAGTGGCAGTGGCTTGGAATCGACCTGGACGTATTGCAGGAAGTCGATGGAGCCGACACGATCCGCAACCATGCGAACAGTGGTGTCTGCCTCGTGGAGGCGCATGTCCACCGGCACCGAGCCGCCATCCTTTGCGTTCTCGGCGGCGTTGACGGCATCGTCGCCGAGAATGCGACTGACATGGAGGATGCCCCCTCTCTCGACATATTCTCCTTCCTTGCCTCTGGCCGTCGACTGCTTCTGGGTGGCCTTGAGCAGCAGGTCAAGGCACGGAACCGCGGCATCGTTGTCGGGGTCCTCGAGATCCAGAGTCGTGATGCTCGCCGATGGGTCTTCGGTTCTGATGCTGCGGCAAAGACCGTGGATCATGGCACCGTCTGGGTTCGTGACTCGCCATTGGGCAGACTTGCTTACCCAGACGATCCTGTTCCTCCTCTGAAGGAGTTCCTGAATGGCTGCCCATTGCTTGGCGTCGAGAGTGGGAAGCTGCGGGGTCTCGAGCTCGGTGATGACAAGGACGGTGGCATCGGCCCCTATCTGGTCCAGAGGCTGGCTTATGTCCTGCTCGCGGATATCCCAACTGAGATTGGCGAGGCCGTTGACGATGTTCCTGCATGTAGCACCAGGCTCTGCCAAATGCACCACGTGAAGTGGCGACCCAACCGGCCCAGTCGCTGATGCTGAAGGAGTGGCAAGGAGGCCCCGAGACAGCGAGCGTGACTCGGGGCAGTCCCACGCGTGCAACTCATCAAAGCCGTGGACCATGAGAGCACCGTTTTCGTCACCGATGTAGCCATTGGTGATTCGACCACGTCTGTCATCAGCCGTGGGATCCCAGACACCGCTTTGCTCGAGGACGAGGACGTGTCCGTCAGCAAGCAGCATCTTGCTGATATTCTCGAGCACCACCGCCATCTGACCTCTCATGTGAACAGGCAGGCGCAGAATAACAAAGTCTGTATTCTGCAGCGACGCCTCGGGTGCGGAAGCGGTGGGCCTGCTTGGATCTGAAAGCTGGAACGCCGTTCGAGAGATGGCCTCGTACTTGGCTTGGGCCGCAACGACGGCCGTGGCATCGCTGGTCAAGAAGCTGTATCTCCCAAAGGCGTTACGGGCCTTTGAATCAGACGAGATGCCCTCGAGCCAGACGCTCGTAGAATCGTGGGGAACCAGTGATAGCTCGACAACACTGGCATTCGGCTTCTTGTGAGCGATCAGGTCGGCGATTTCCTGAGCCTTGTTCCATCCTCGGGACTCGCCCCTCGCGCAAGCTTGTGGACTAAGCGTGACATCAGGCCCCCAGACAAGTCTGCTGTAGAGATGGGCAGCGTAGGGCGTATCCTGAAAGTCCAGCATATGGTAGCGCAGGCCAGTCAGCTTGAAGACCAGGGCCCCGGTCTCGGCATCGTAGACCCTCGCACTGGACGAGTAGTTCTTGGTCAGCTCGGTCCGGCCCGGGCCCGCAAAGACGGACTCGGACACGGAAATGGCGTGGCCTGCACTCTGGACGCCTGTGCGCACCACCATGTCGTCGATGACGGCGGGCACGAGGACGGCGTTGACGCTGCTCTTGATGCCGCGCCACAGACCCGGGGCACAGGACTGCATGCATCCGTCAAAGGCTGCCGGGTGTATGGGGTAGTGGGACTGGGGGTATTCCGAGTCAGGGGCGAGCATGTCGACTTGCGCCCTCGAGCTCCGGGACCCAGACGTGCTTTCGGCCATGACGAGCTTCTGGAACGACTTGCCAAAGTTGTAGCCCACGTCCGACATGGACTTGTACCATTGGCTGCCCGGCGTCGCGTGCTGCAGAGGTGCAATATCAGACGGCTTGGCCACGCCGGCCACGTCTTTCTCGACGCGGACCTGGCCCTTGCAGTGGTCGACCCAGGACCCCTCGACACGAGAGCGGACCACCCAGTAGTACCATGAATCCCTTTGGCCGGCGTGAGGCGCGAGCGTCAGCATCATCCTCGTTTCTCGCCCTTCTTCCAGCACCAGGGCTCTGTCGAAGAAGACGTTGCGCAGCCGGACCTGCTGCTTGTGCTTGAGCTCCTCTCCCGACTGGGCGCGCAGCATGGCGTCCGTCTGCGTCATGGCCTCGACAGCCATGCACATGTATCCGGCGCCCGGAAAGACAATCTCGGGCCCGAGGCGGTGATGCCGGAGCCAAGGCAGGCTCTCGACGCTCAGCGTCTTTTTCCACACTGGCGCCTGCCAAGCCGTTCCGAGAACCTTGGAGCCGAGCAGGTCGTGGTGGGCAAACTGCCGGTTCCTCCAGTCCAGGCTGGCCTCGCTTTCGTACCAATAGTCGGTGCCGTGGTTCCACGAGTAGTTGGGGAGGTCGGTGAGGACCCTTGGGGCCCCTTGGATACCGTTGACCGTCTTGAGCTTGACGCCGTGGCCCGCAACGAATAGTCGGCCGGCGACGTCAAACATTGCCTTTTCCGCACCCTTGCCGCGCGCCATGGCCGCGCAGTACTGTATGTCGGAGCCGCCCCCTGAGAGCCCCTTTTTCACCTGGCCCGTGGGACCGGCCAAGGCGTTGCTGGGTCCAATCTCTACGAGGAAGTCGGGGGCATCCTTCTGTGACAGCATCTTGGTGAGTGCTTGTTCGAAGAGGACCGGCTGCACCATGTTGCTGTGCCAGTAGCCCGCATCGGCCAAGCGGCTGGTGTGACTGCCATCCACAGAAGAAAACATCTTGACCTCGCCATTGCGCGGCGGGAGGGCGGAGAAGGCCTCGGCCTCGAGGCATCTAGCGTACTCCTCGGCGGTGACGCCCATAAAGGGCGAGTGGTATGCCATGTCGACTTGAAGCATGCGGGCAAAATGCTTGTCGGCGACGAGCTCTTCCCGCACAGCTTCAAGGGCGTCGAAAGTGCCGGACAAGGTGACGCTGCTCGGGCTGTTGTAGCACGCAACCGTGACCGCCTCGGCGGTGGCGATATAACGCTGCACGTCCTTGGCCCCAAGCCCGACCGCCATCATGCCCATCTTGCACGGTTGAGCGCCGCGGGTGGCCACGGACGCATACCCGCGGTAGAAGGCGGCCTTGATGGCCTTGTCCTCTGACAGCAGGCCGGCGGCGTGGGCAGCGGCAATTTCTCCAGACGAGTGTCCGACGACGGACTCGGCATGCACGCCCCAGCTGCGGAAGACGCTCAGGATGGCAAGCTGGAGAGCAGTGACGAGCGGCTGTGAGAACTCGGGATCGCGTAGCTTGTCGGGGCTCCGGGCCTCGGTAAGCTCGTCCAGGAGCGACCACGACGGGGGATGGACGAGCGTCTGGAGGACCCGGTCGAGACGCTCGATGGTTGCCCTGGCCGCAGGGAAGTTGTTGACGAGGCTGCGGCCCATCTGGGACCACTGGGCGCCCTGTCCGGTGAAGATGAAGCCGATCCGCGGTGGCTCCGACCGCTTCTTGCCGTAGACGATGGCGTCTGCGTCCAGCAACAGGTCCGTTGTGACGAGGTATGCTCGATGGAAATGGCGAGTGCGCCTTTCGGACAGCGTGTTGGCAAGCGCTGGCAGTTCCATGCGAACTCGGGGGTTCAGCAGATGCCTGCGCAGCGACTCGGTGAATGACTTGATGGAGCCGCTGTCGTTGGCCGAAAAGACCAAGACGTGAGGCCTCGAGACCGCCTCGGGCTCCTCCAGCAGATGATGGAAGCCGCTGTCAAAGGAGGAGGTGTAGTTTTGCATCTCCTTGGGCACCTGGTCGATGATTGCATGGGCGTTGGATCCCCCGTAGCCAAACGAGTTGACACTGGCACGCCGCAGGCCGCCGTGTGCGGGCCATGGAATCGTGTAACGGGTTGCGCGGACTCTGGCGGCCTCGAAGTCGATGTTGGGGTTGGGGTCGACAAAGGTAGGGTTGCCCGGGATGCGGCCCCTTTCGACGGCCAGGATGGCCTTGATCAGCCCCGAGATGCCGGCGGCCGGCTCCGAGTGGCCAATGTTGCTCTTGATGGAGCCCATGACCAACGGGGCGCCGCTGGGTCTGGAGGCGGCAAAGACCGAGGCAACACCCCTGACCTCCTGGGGGTCTCCGGCTTGCGTGCCGGTCCCGTGCATCTGGAAACAACACGATGGGGTTAGAAGGCGTCAAGCAGAGGGGGGTCGACATACTTCGATGTAGCCAGTGGCGGACAGATCCCTGATCCCGGCGTTGGCATAGGCGGCTCGCGTGGCCTTGGCCTGGGCCTGCCAGCTGGGGCTCGCTATGCCCGGCGTCTTGCCATCGCTGTTCGTCGCCGTGCCACGGATGATGGCGCGGATCGGATCGCCGTCACGCCGGGCGTCGGAGAGGCGCTTGAGCATGACGCAGTTGATGGCCTCGGCCTTGATGTAGCCGTCGGCCTTTTTGTCGAACGCATGGCAGCGACCGGTCAGGGACGAGGCGCCCTTCATCGGACCGCTGTCCTGGTTGTGCTCGGGGCTGAGATACAGGTTGGCGCCCGCCACCAGGGCCCCCGAGATGTCTCCGCTGGACAGGTAGCGACAGGCTATATCGAGGCCGACGAGACTGCCGGAACAGGCCGTGTCGATGGTCATGCTGGGCCCATGAATGTTGAGAAAATGGCTGATGCGGTTGCTCAGAATGGCCCGGCCGACCCCGATGGTGACCGAGGGGGCGCGGTCGTCGGGGTCGCGGGCCTGCATATCGGCATAGTCGACTGCGTAGGAGCCGACAAAGCAGCCGACGTCCTCGCCGTCGAGCTTCTCCAGCGGAATGCCCGCATTCTCCAGCGTTTCGTACACGACCTCGAGGAGCTGGCGCTGCTGGGGGTCCATGGCGATGGCATCCGCCTTTCCGATGCCGAAGAAGGCGGCGTCAAACTTCTTGGGGTCGACGCTCTCGAGGAACATGCCGCCGGGCGAGCGCATCGTCTTGGGCTTCTTGGAGCCGTCATGATGCGTGTCGATGCGGAAGCGTGACTCGGGCGGAGCGTTGTCTGCGATGCCGCCGCGCTCTAGAAACTCCCACAGCGCCTGTGGCGAGTTGCTGTTGCCCGGGAGGCGACAACCCATGCCCACGACGGCAATCGGCTCTTGCACATGGCGCTTGGACGGCTGTGGCCGGCTCACGGAAGGCAGAGGGAGGGCGCTGGGGATGTGCTGGGCCCGGCCCGAGTCGTTGAGAACCATGGCTCAAAAGACGGCGTTGAGCTCTGACGATGAAAGGGGGAGATGGAGGATGAAAGGGGGAGATGGAGGATGGGAAGTTGGAGGATGGTTGGCCGCAAACTCTTACAAACAACTTGTGTGTCTGGGAAAGGACTGGCAACCAACATAAAGGGCCCTTGTATAGACGGGAGTATTTGATGCCTTTGTCTCACATGCGTCGCTCAACACCAGCCGGCATGACAGGTTTTGCGGTCAAGGGCGCAGGGGCTTGCGCGGCTCTTCCTGCCGTTGAAACGTCGGTAATCCGGTAATGCTCGCCGTAACGGGTAATCGTTGAAGCAGCTTACGGCCCGACCAAAAGTCAGACGGAAGGATGTTTCTTGCTTACCTCTACATGCAGTGTCAGTCCCATGGTTTGAACCATGCTTATTTCTGAAGCATGTCATTGGCAGTCGAGTTGCCTCCCCGTCATTGCTGGACGGCAGAGGCCTGCGACGGTCCGAGCGAGGACGGCAAAATGAGCCTTGTGCGCTTCTCGGCCAGGCTTTGCCCTTTCCAACATGACTGGAGCAACAGTTCAAGTACACGGTCGACGCTGGAGAAGCAGAGTCCCCCTCCGCCGCAGATCCAACTCCATTCTTGTCGGCAATCTTTACCATGGACAAGCGCCAAGTCGAGTTCAAGACGGTGGATGGGTTGACGCTGCGTGGTGACCTCTATCCGGCCCCGAGCTCCGTGGCCAGGGGTCCCGCCATCATCATAACGCCCGGGGTGAGCTACGGCCCGGCCCCGAGCCTGGAAAGAGACTTCTAACTCGGCCACCAGTTCAACTGCGTCAAAGAAATGTTTGTGCCCGAGGTGGCAGAACAGTTCCAAAAGGCCAACATCACGGCGCTCATCTACGACCCGCGCACCCTGGGCCTCAGCGACGGACTGCCGCGCAACGACATCGACCCGGCCCGCCAAGTCTCCGACTACTCCGACGCCGTCACCTTTGTGAGATGCCTGCCCAACGTCGAGCCGTCGCAGGTGGGCATCTGGGGCATGTCCTTTAGCGGCGTCGTCGCGCTCTCGGCCGCGGCGCTGGACCCGCGCATCCGGTTCTGCGTTGCCATCTGCCCGCTCCTGAATCTCGAGTACGAGGCGTCAAAGTTCCCTCGGGTTCTTGCCAAGCTTCAGCAGGATCGCGAATCGCAGCTGGCCGGCAACGCGCCGCTGTACGTCCCCGTCTTGACTGCCGAGGGGAAGAATCCGGCCGGCATGGGTCTCGGCGCCGACAGGGAGGAGTTTGACTAGTAAGACGTCTCTTTTGGTAAGACCAAGACGCAATGGCTCACTGCTTCCCTCATCATCAGCATGGTCAACGCAAAGATGCGCGGCGCCCCGAGGCACGAGAACCACACCACGTTCCAGTCCTACTACAAGATCAAGCTGTGGCAGCCGCAGGGCATCATGCGCTACCTGGACCGGACCCCGGTCATGATGGTGGTGCCGGAGCTGGACCAGATCTCGCCGCCGGAGCTCCAAATCGCGTTGCACGACGGCTTCCCGGAGCCCAAGCTCCTCCACGTCGCCCCTGGAAAGGGCCACCTGAACGTGCTGAGCGGCGACGACTTTCCCATGCTCGCCGAAATGCAGGCCAAGTTTGTCATGGACATTGTATCGAGATAGCGCAAGAAACGAGGCTGGCACGCGTCTCAGGGAGGTGAAGGTGGACGAATTGTCGGGGGATGGGACTAGATTATCAACGATACAAGGTTGAATTGCGCGCATCAAATAGCACTTGACGTCTTGTTCAATCATTCTCTATCCATGCAAGGATTCCGCAACAAACAGTCTTGGCTCCAGTGCTTGGCTTTTTGGTGTTCAAGGGTGTCGGAAGCTACAAAAGGCAAGTTGGTCTAAAGGGGTTCTCTATTCTTCGACAACCAGTGCGTATACTTTAAGAGACGACGCCAAACGTTGTACAAACACAAGCTCTTCCACATCTAGCAGCACAGACTACAGACAGCCAAAAAGAATACACGTTTCCATCGGTCAGCGGCCTGCGTGGCACAGGCGGCCGTCGCCGGCAACCGTCAGAGCATCCGAGCCGACGGCCGTGACGGCCCAAAACACATTGTCGGGATCGTACTTGCGCTTGATGCGCAGCAGGCGCGGGTAGTTGGTGCCGTAAAACTGCGTCTTCCAGTCTATCGAGGCGGCAAAGTTGGCCTCGTTGAGGTGCGTGCCCGTGTCACGAGGGACGAGGGCGTCGATGCGGCGCTGGGCAAAGTCGACGAGCTGGTGCTGCATGCGCTGCTTTTCGGCCCACGGGATGCTCGAGTTGAAGTAGCTCTGGATGAGCAGCGTCTGCAGGGCCGAGCGCCAGCCCGGCATGACGGCGTTGGGCGCCACCGGCCGGCGGTGCGGCTGGATCGACACGTCCTGGGCCGTCGACCCGATGATGATCTGCGTCGAGTCGGTGATGTCGCGGTAGGCCTGCACCACCTTGGCCGGAGACGCCTCGCTCACCGTCCGCGGAATCAGACGCCCCGTCATCAGCTCGCCCACGACGTAGGGCCCCCACGGCGCCGGGCCGAAGTAGGCGACGAAGTGGTCGAGGTACGTCGGCAGCGACGTGACCGTCAGGTTGTAGGCGATGCCGAGCGAGTCCAGCTTGGTGGTGAAGTTGGCCATGAGCCGCCGCATCTGCTCGACGCTGTAGTCGGGCCGCGTCACGGCTTGCAGGTAAAACTGCGTCGGCAGCGTGGCAAACGACGACTGCGCGCCCCCGGCGTTGAGCCCCGGCAACGACTCCTGGAAGTACTCAAACGCCTTCCAGAACGTGTCGTTGCTCATGGCCGACCGGTTGAAGTAGATGGACGCGCCGCCCACGGGCCCGTCGGGAAAGGCCCGCAGCGTGGCCGACGTGACGACGGCAAACGTCGACGGGCCGGCGCCGGCGAGCGCCCAGTATAGATGCTCGTTGTGGCCCGGCGTCGCCGTCACGAAGCTCCCGTCGGCCAGGACGGCCTCCCACTCCAAGACATTGTCCGAGGCCATGCCGTATGCCCCGGACAGCGGAGAGTGGCCTCCGCCCATGATGAAGCCGCCGGCGATGCCCACCGTGGCGCAGTCCCCCCCGACGACGCGGAGGCCGGCGTCATGGGCCCCCTTGTACGCCTCGAAGCCGCGGACGCCGGCGCCGAGCTTCACCGCCGAGCCCCTGTGCCAAGGCCGGTTGTAACTGTGCGTCGGCTCGATCTTGTTGAGGTGATGGGTCCAGATGCTGAGGGACCCCTGGCCCACCGACTTGCCGTTGTAGTCGTGGCCCGTGTTCTTGATGGTGAGCCGGATCTTCTTCTCGTGGGCGAACCTGACGCCCGCCTGCACGTCCGCCGGGCCCGAGGCATTGATGGAGTAAACAGCCAAGTTGCCGAGCTCGCAGGGCGTCCTCCTGTCTGTCCAGGGGTCGCACGTCGAGTTTTGAAACCAGTAGCTCATGGGCGTGACGGGGTTGTCTTCGAACGTGATGGGCAGTGCCCAGTTCTGCCGCAGATGCTGGCACCGCGCCTCGTCGTAGTGAGGATCGTGGCACGCCGCGCCCAGCGGAACAGAGGCGAGCAATCTGCCGCCTATGGTGGCGTTGAGATGGTCCCATTGGCCTTTCGAGGGCCAGGCGTCATCTCCCGGCAACACTTTACAGTGCTTCCGCTGCGGGCAAGAGTCGCCTGCCGCGACGGTGGAAATAATGGCGGCCGCAAAGGCAACGGAACCGAGTGACCACATCATGGCGAGCCAGCAAAAGAGAGAGGAACAGGAATGAGGGTATTGGACGGAAGAGAGACTGCAATTCCTACACAAGGCACCCAGCTGGCCTGTTGGAGCGGTATATGTGGATTTGACAGAGCCATCGCAATGGGTCCGTCAGTTTCCGGCCGGCGCCCCGGAGCGGACAGTCACCGGCGTTTACACTGCCGTGTCAGCTCTCCGGAGGATTCGTACACCCTGGCCAAGTAAGCCACCAGGTTCGCCATCACAGGTATCTCTGCTTACAAGGCTTGCCTGCTTACGGCTTCGAGCCGGAATGACCTTGAGACTAAATCCGAAGAATCCAGACAGCAACTAGGAACCAACTGCATACAGGGGAATATTGACAACGGGTTGGATTACCTCTCGTGACGTTGAAACTACTGACCTGGAGCTCGTTGGTTGTCCCAAACGTGGAAAGTCCCCAGAGGCCTGCAATGACTTGACAGACCTTTCCATGAATCACGTACGGGATGAAGTCGGCATTCGCATTTGTTTGGTCTGCTCCGCAACAACGGTTGTGTCAACCTCGTGATTATAAGAGTCATGTATCAGCTACCAATACATTCTATGTGAGATTGCTCTAGGCATCCAGCCAGCACAGCAGCGACTGCCAGCCAGTCTTCGTATCTGTTCCTCATGCCCCCCTCGTCTCCGTGCTAGAAGCGTCGCTTTCCCCCTTCTTTTCGCGGAGGCTCTTCCGCTCGCCCAGGAAGCACGCCAGGAATGTCAAGCCAGCGAGGGCGACGCACATGGCCCAAGAGTCCTTGAGGCCAATCATGTAGGATTGCAGCACCTTGTCGAGATCGGCGCCGTGGAAGACGCTGCGAATATCGGTGGCGCCCACGGCGATGACGTTGCGAGGGTTCAGGTTTGGCGCAATCCGACCCAGTGCCGCAATCAGACGGTTGGTGAGTACGGCCTGTGCCGCCGCAACCCACAGGGCGCCCGTCACCAGCTGGAAGAACAATACAACAGAGGTCACGACGGCAATGTCCTCGGGGGCTGCGAATGCTTGTGCAACCGTGACAGGAACCTGGATGCTCAAACCGACGCCCACGCCCACCACGATTTGATACCCGATCATCTTGCCGAGGGACGAGGTCTGATCCAGTGTGTAGATGAGCCCAGTGCCAATCGTGACCAAGGCGGCGCCCAGGATGAGAAAGGGTTGATAGTAGCCCACGCGCCCCAGGAGCGCTCCGCTGGGCAAAGCAGCGAATGCGGTGGTGAAGATCATGGGAAGGTTGCGAATACCACTGAATGTGGGAGTAACTCCGTTGATGACCTGGAAGTATTGCGGCAGGGTGTAGAGTATTGACAAGTTGGTGGCATTCAGGCTGGTCTAATGTTAGCAATAGTCTGTGGTTACGTTTCGCGATGGCATACAAAAAGATGAACAAGCATAATGATGCAACGGTTCGTTGTCCCAGGAACCGAGGAACCAGCATCGCCTTCTCCCCCGAGCGCCACTGCACGAGGGAGAAGACGATTGTGAGGACGGCGAAGCCGACGAGGGTTCCAACGACCTTGGAAGACGACCAGGCATCTGACGCGCCACCCCACTGCATGGCAAGCGTGAAACAGATGGTCAGTCCCAGGGATAGGGCGATGCCCGGCAGATCCATCACCCAGAGCAGGTTCTTGAAGCTGATGGGGACCGGCTTGACAGCTGCCGGCGTGTGGAAGAAGATGAGAAGCAGCAGGAAAGATGCGCCCCCGATGGGCAGGTTGATGTAGAAGCTAGAGAAGCGGATTCAGCCAAATGCCAAGGGTCTCTGGGACGATTTGCACGTACGCCCATCGCCAGGTAACTTGTTCAGTAAGTACACCACCGAGCAGCGGCCCGGCCACGCTGGCAAGGCTGAAAACGGCGCCGACAAGACCAATGTACGATGGCACTTTGGCGGGCGGCACGATGAAGGCAACGATGGTGTAGATGCCGCCTGTGACGCCGGCGCCTCCGAGGCCAGCAACGGCGCGCCCCACGATGAGAGTGATGCTGTTCCGTGCCACACCTAGATGGCCGTATGAGACTGCCGTTTCCGAGATTGCTCTCCGCCGCTGGAACTCACCGCAAATCAGGCTGCCAAGCTCGAATAAGAGAACGGTGAGCAGGAAGACGGGCTTCAGCTTGAAGTGCTTGTACGCTCTGCCCCATAATGACTGGAACACGGCCAGGGTGATGAAGAAGGCGGCGGCATACCACCCAATGTCGGCGAATGACTGCTCATGTCAGTGCTCTGTGCTCCATGGGACTCGGGCGGTTACTTGCGTGGAACTCATCGGTAATCTTTGGGATTGCCGTCGCTACAATGGTCTGGATTTGACGTCTCCAGTCAGCAGTCTGTCGTCAACAAGGAGACGGCGAGAGCAGCAGACGTACCAAGTCGAGAGCAACCTGTATGGGAGAAACATTAGTACTGTTGCAGCCATCTGGCAGGCCTGGCACTCACCAAGAACATGCTCATCAGCAGGGCGAAGACGACGGCGAAGAGTCGGAAGCCTTGGGGGCGGTCTGCTCCCGTCGCGACTACATCTTCTTCAGCCGCGCCCGTCAGGGTCTCTTGTTTGACACCAGGTTCCCGCTCTACGTGCGCTGCATCTTCCTCGGACAGTGGCATGCTGCTGGAGACTTGCAGCAGGCAAATGGTTACCGCGTGCTAGTTGGAGATTCCCACGGGAAACAAGTTGCAGGCACTCTTGGGCGCGAGCTGGACGGCGTGACTGACGGGGCTCTCCTCGATGGGTGTGAACGTCGCCGAATTGCAAACAATAGGAGAACGAGACGGGTTGCAAGACCCCAAGGCTAGTGCAGCCACCTTGCAATGGACAGTCTGTTGGCCAGCTTCACGCAGAAACGTGGGGGGCGAATCACGGCTGGAGCCGGTCATGTCGTGACTTGCTTCTTGGGCAGGGGCAGGGGCTTACCCGGAGCACATGCGATTGGCCCGCGTTGGAATGCTTGGAAATCAAGGTTGCGGTCGAGGGCATCCTTCAGGGGGTCACTGTAGGTGATTACCCGGGGTCACATTGTATGCAAGGACGTCGACTTTGGGATCAATGGCCTTTTCAGCCAGTTCAACTCGACGATCCGCCGGGACACCCCGTGGCCATGGCAGCAAAGACGGTTTCGACCACGTCACACAGCTCCTCGGTGTAAGCCCGCGGCACCTCGTGCCCGCCGTCATGCTCCAACACTGTCCGCCCGTCGGCACAGCAGAGGTCGACCAGGTCCTTGCTGTGACGAAGCCACTTGTCCCGGCTGCCATAGACGTGGCCCGTGGGCACGCGTATCCTGACCGAGTCTGCGGTTGCGTGGAACATCTGGTACTGCACCCCTTCGCAGGACGCCCCCCTCTGGAGCTGCGACGGGTTGCGTAGATAGGCCGCGTCCGTCACGAGGTGCCGCGGCATTTCCGTGGGCCGGCCGTGCTGGTTGGGAGGCTGACGGCTTACGCCAAAGTGCCCGCGTGCGTCGATGCCCACGTCACTGCGGTGGGAGAAGGGAACGGGCGAGCCAATGAAGACGGCGGCCCTGAATGTGGGCGCCCGGCCCTCGAGCTCGTCATGGAGCAGCAGCGATGCGGCCACGGCGGCCCCCTAAGCAGTTAGTCGCTTGTCGGCTGACCGTCTTTTCTTGCTTACCTGACTGAAGCCCAAGACGGCGTCAAAGGGTCCGTGACGCTCAACAATGTGCCGCACCTGGCCATGGGCGTCCAGGACCTTTTCGGCCGTGGGCGTGTCGTACCACGTCAGATACGGCCGAGGGAAGAAGTCGAGCACGTCTGGCGCCGGCTCGCACTCGTAGCCCCCGTCGAAGAAGCTAAAGTCATATTCCTGAGGCAGCATTTGGCGCATGTGCTCTGTCCGCCGGGTGAGCACGAGGCATCGGACTTGGAGAGAGGGCACGCACCCGTCTGCCTTTGGAAGATGGCCGAGTTGACCCCTTGGCCGTGGAGACACAGCACACGAACAGCCATGGCGAGAGTGCCCGGTGTGGACTTTGTGTGATTTTGCAAGTAAAGCACATCTCGCTGATTTTCAACCCCCGCGCTGGGCACCGCTCCGACCATGTAAGACACGCCGCGGTTACGTGGAGAGAGAGTCATGTCAGCATTTCCCCTGCATTACCCTCTCGGTCCCGGTGGAGGATTACGCCATGCCATCAACACTGGACCCCCTGGTCCGCCTCTGTAGAGGTGCCATGTTAGAAAGCTGCCACATGGGGCCTGTCCAGTGCTTGCTTCAAGAAACTCGGGATATCGAGCCAGCACTGATTACCCTTCAGCCAGCAAGGAATTCGCTGGTGAATTTCGGTCCAGGCCACGAGATGGAAGCCCTGCCCCTTTCCGGCATTCACATGGAGCTCCTTGCTGCACCGGCCGTCTTGCTTCTCTGGGCCGTCGGCGTCTGCATTTACCGCCTGTATTTTAGCCCGCTGGCAAAGTTCCCGGGCGACAAACTTGCCGCCCTCACAGGATGGGTGGAGACGTACCATGATGTCTTTCGGGGCGGCCAGTTCATCTTCAAGCTCGATGAGTGGCACGCGAGATACGGTATTCCCTCCCTACGACGACTTGTTTCCAAGGCAAGACTGACTAGCATGCGGCAGGGCCCATCGTGCGCATCAACCCCTGGGAAGTCCATATCGCGGACCCCGACTTTGCCCATGTTCTGTTTGCCGGCAACTCGCATTATGACAAGAAGATGGAGTGGAAGTACCGGTTCGGAATCCCCAACTCCACGTTTGACACCATCGAGCACCATCAGTGAGCCCATCTGAAGCCACCGGTGATCAAGCCAAAGGCTCACACCAGCATCAGTCATCGAGCCCGGCGCGCGGCGTTGGCCCCCTTCTTCTCCAAGCAAAAGATTGCCGGCATTGCGCAATTTGTTTCCGACAAAGCCCAGCGGCTATGCGACCGGCTCGAGAAGGAATTCAAAGGCGGCCATGAACCAGCGACCTTGAACAATTGCTTCACGGCCTTTACGTTTGACGTCGTCACCTTCTACACCTTTGCCCGCTCCTTCGAATACATGGAGCACCCAACCTTCAGTGGCCCCTTTACCAATGCTGCAAAAGCGCTGGCGACGACTCTGCACACAATGGGCCATTTCCCATGGCTCCTTGCATTCCTGCAGTCGCTTCCCAAGTGGCTGTCGGTTGCCATGGACCCCAACATGGGTGCCGTTTTTGCTTTTCATGGGGTCGGTTGCCATTGAACTCGGCTGCGCAGCAAGCAACTCACGCGGAACGTAGGAAATCGAGGCGCAGATCCGTGCCATCAAGTCCGGGGCCAACGATGCGCACAAAGACGTCCGCCACAAGACCGTTTTCAACGAGCTGCTCGGTTCAGACTTGCCGGCGGGGGAAAAGGCTGTCGAGCGACTCAAGCACGAAGGTAGCTGCTCATGCCCCTCTGGCCGAGTTACGCCTAGTCGATAGGACTAACAGTATCCCCTGTAGGAGCATCCGTCGTGGCCGGGGGTGTCGAGACCACGGCAACGGCCCTGAGCAAGGCCACCTTTTTCATTCTCGCCAACCCGCGCATCAAAGCCCGCCTGGAGGCCGAGCTCGCGTCCGTGTTTCCCGATGCGCGGCAGACGCCTCCGCTGGCTGTGCTTGAGGCGCTGCCCTACCTCGGTGCCGTCGTCAGCGAGACGCTGCGCATGACGATTGGCATCTCCCAGCGCACCATCCGCACCTCTCGGCATGCGCCCGTGCTGTACAAGGACCGGTGGGTGATTCCAGCCGGCGCCTATTTCAGCATGACGACGTACTACACTCACGTCGACCCGGCCATCTGGGACGCCCCTCACGTGTTCCGACCTGAGCGCTGGCTCGAGGACGTGACGGGCCGCAAGCCAAGGGCGCGCAACGGCGAGCCGCTCTCCAAGTATCTCATGCCCTTTGGGCGCGGACCACGCATGTGTGTGGGCATGAACCTAGCGCGGGCCGAGCTATTCATCGCCTTGGCCGTGGTGTTTCGCCGCTGCAAGTTGGAACTCTTCGAGACCACACGCGAGGCGGTGGACATGAGAGCAGACTACTTCATCCCGCTGCCGGATCCGGAGACCGAGGGGGTCAGGGTACTGGTTAAATGAGTCGTGCAATGCCTGTGCCCTGATGGTTTGTCGACTGCGAGCTTCAGGAATAGACATCCCACAGCCGCCTCATACGGCCGACTTTCATATGTCGCCGTGCTTTTACCCACTTGACCTGCTCGTATTACGCAGCCTCAAGGAGGTTTTGCCTCGAGGAACAAAGTGACAAAACCATTGCTCTTCTCAATTAATAGCTTGATTATCTATAAAGGTTTATTGGACATGGAGGCTGTTTATAAGTACTACAGCCTTGATGCCTCGCTTGATGTTCATCCGTTGGGCCTTTTGGATTGGCAACTCAATGGGCGTTGACAAAACTCCAAGTCGTGGTTCAAGAAATGTTCTTTGCATTTGCTACTCTATCATCTTGTTCTATGAGTTATATGTACCAAGTCTACCAACCAGGCCATGGTTCCTCCCATGCTTCTATATAAAGACAGGTTAAAAATGCAGCGTCCAACTTCGCGTCCTAGCCATCTTCCCGAGATCCCCGCCGCGCGTCACCAGCGCCTCAACAATGTCGACCGAGCCCGTGGACACGGCAAGGTGGACGGGCGTCCACCCGACGGCGTTCTCGGCATTGGGGTCGGCGCCGTACCTGAGCAGGCACACGACGACGGCGAGCTTCTGGCGCCGGACGGCAACGTGTAGGGCTGTGTTGCCGTTGCTATCGGGCTCGTCCACGGCCATGCTGCCTGCCGCGAGCACCATGTCGACGATGCTCTGATGGCCCCACTGGGCCGCAATGTGCAGAGACGACTGGAAGGGCTCGTCGGTGTCGGTGTCGTGGTCGCTCGAGTCCATCATGGCCGCATCATCCGGCGGCGTCTGCTGCTGCTGGCATGCGCCGTCCTCCGCGTCCAGACCGAGACCAAGGCAGGACATGGTGTGGGGAGAGTGCTGCCGCGTTCTCAAGAGTGCGGGGGCCTCTCTGGAGGGGAGCATATCGCCATTGGACGGAGACGGGTGCAGTGACGACAGATGACGGCTGTCGGTCCGCCGTGCCTGGGGAGCTTTATAGCCGCGGTCCAATGGGAGTCCATGGTCCACTGCTGGGGGCCTGTTGGTCCATGGCAAGCCATCATGCATGGCGTTTGTCGTCGATGAGAGGCTCGTGTGGGCCAGGTTGAGATTGGAGCTGTCCAAGTGTCAGATGTACGTCGCACCGCATCGTCTCTCGGCGTGCAGCACTTGCGGTGATTGGAGTGATATGAGATCTCCTGCGTCTGCGAGTTGCCCAAAGTAGTCGCCCAAGCTCCCGTCTAGCCGAGACAGGGGCATGGTCGGGCTGAGCATCGCACTGTTATATGTGCCGTGAAGCAGACAAGGTTGAGCGGCCGTCTCCAAGCCGCCACAGTTCGGCGGCCGAGCTTTGCCATTGTCGTTGTGCTTCGTGGAAACGGAACAGACGCTCTGTAGTAGGCCGGGCCCCTCCGAGGTTCCCGGAGCGGGACGAGGCCGGATCGGGGGGTATCCGTTCACAGCTATTGCTTCATCTGCAGATGCAGTCGCTGCCCCGGCGGAAACAGTAGCATTTGACCAAGACTTCTTGCCTGTATGCAGTTTGTTAGCACGCCGCCGTCACTGCATGCCGGGGGAGAGAGGGATAAGGGAACAAAAGAAAAACGGCATGGTTGGAGCCTACTTCTGAAGCGTCTCTGGGCGTTCCTGTTCTGTATTCTCCGACGGACCACTGCATCGAACCCTGGAGATGTCTCATGGCCCTAAACCCCGTCAGTCCCGTCATTGGAGGCTTAGGCACACAGTCAACAATGATATTAGAAAAGACCAACGTCACGCCTACCGGTTCGGTGTCCATTGGTGAAGCCTTTCAACGACAGAAGGCGCCTTGAACAACTGCTTGTATTCACCTTGAGGGCAACACGTACCGCACGTGGTTTTAGCAGCAGCTAAGTAGGAGAGACGCAAGCCAGCCTGCTCTCGGTCTTACGAACAGACAGGGGCTGGTGCGGGCTAATGCAAGGCTCGCACTTCTGTCTTACCAACACGTTTGGGATCTTGCCGCACTCCGTCTTACGTGCGACAAAGGATGGCCGAATAAATATCTCATCATCGGCCCCTGTGGAGCAGAGGCGGCATTCGGAATCAGCATGGATATGAGTTACAAAATAAGTACCATGCTTGTTAGGATTCACTCATCCTCTGTCAACCGGGCCAACTAACACGGACATGATCCTACGCCATGTTTCACGTCACTCACCGCCAACCACCTTTACCCTGACGCCCTTGGTGCCCGGCTTGGGCCTCGGCACGAAGCTATCCAGGAAGACATCCACAGCATCCCGCTGCGTCTCGAAAAGCTCACAGTCGAAGCGTCTGAAGAAGGTGGCAAAGCCAATGTAGAGATCTGCATAGGCCAGCTGCATCCCGACGCAACTCCGCGTCCCCCGCCCAAAGGCAACGAGGTAGCGGCTGAGCAGCTTGCCGTCGGCCGCCACGGGGTTGCCCTCCCAGCGTTCGGGCCGGAAGTCATGCGGGCCGGGGAAGACGTGCGGGTCATGAGAGGCTGTGTAGTGATCCATGCTGACGACGGCGCCGACGGGGAGGACGTAGCTCGAGTCGGACACGCGGCACGAGTACACCATGGGCGTGGGCGACAGGCGCGGGATGCGCTGCGGAGTGCCGTAAGCAAAGCGCAGAGCCTCGTTGACAACACACGTCAGGTACGGTAGCTGCATGAGCCTTTCGAGGGATGGGACGTGAGCCGGGTCCGGTATGGCGGCCGCAAGCTCGGCTCGGAGCCTGACGAGCTGGTCGGGGTTCGCCAGCAAGTGAAAGGAGCCCGTCATCAGAGTAAACATGGTCGTCTCTATGCCGGCACCAATGACCGAGATGGCCTCGTGTTGGAGACGCTTGGTCGACAGTTCTGCGGCCGGGAGATCGGACTCTAGGAGCGCCGTGAATATAGAAGACGCCACATTGGGGTTCTTCTCGCCCGATGCGAATACTGCTTTGGCGCGCAGGATCTGCTTTTTCATCTCGCCATTGAAGGCAACGACGGAGCGCATGGGCGGGTAGAGCATGGCCACCAGCCACTCTGGCAGGAGCTTGGAGGCCTTGATCATCCAGGGAAACTGGGTGATGAAGTGAACGGGGTCGAGAAGATCGACCCTATGCCTTGTCAGTGAGTGTGCATATATTGCGGGCATCAGGGGCAGGGAGGAGCCAACACCTACATGGCGTCGGAGAATTCGGCACGGAACTCGGGCTTCATGATGAAGTCGTAGGGTTCCTCGAGGCAGTACCCGACAACAATGTCCGAGGTAAAGGCACCCCACATGTTTGTCAGGTTCAGGATAGCACCGGGGCGACCGGCAAACTCGGACGCCACTCGTTTGCACAGGCGATCCATGTGAGCCTGGATCTTGGGTGAGTGCTGGGCGATTTTCCTCTTGGAGAAAAAGGGGTTCAGGGCTCCACGGCGGACGCGGTGGACGCTGTGCTTGGCCGTTGCAAACGAAGATAGCTCGTTGTTGAAACGATGCTCCAACTTCTCCAGCTTGTCAGAGTGCCGAGATTGCGCATACAGAGTCTCATAGAACGCTGGGTCCTGGATGTGGACCTCGTTCGGGCCAATGCGTACGATGGGACCTGCGGACAGTGAGTCCCGGAGCTTTCATGGGTGCAATTCTTCCAACCTGAATCTTACGCACCATATTTTTCGTGCCAATTCTGATACTCCCACATAAACTGCCCTCCAGGAGACTTGAAGCACTCGTAGTACGTTTCAACCCATTGCGTCAACGCCGCGAGCTTGGGGCCGGGGACGCGTCGTAGGGGATGGAAGAAGACTCGATGGATAGCAAGACCAACAGTGTACAGGAGAAGGAATCCAGAGGCAGCAAGGCCAACCTTGGCATAGGTGATGTCGGAGATCAGAAAGCT
Source organism: Ophiocordyceps robertsii (assembly GCA_027405785.1). Taxonomy (NCBI): domain Eukaryota; kingdom Fungi; phylum Ascomycota; class Sordariomycetes; order Hypocreales; family Ophiocordycipitaceae; genus Ophiocordyceps; species Ophiocordyceps robertsii. The sequence continues at coordinate 79,530 of JAPEBW010000001.1, read as the reverse complement.
TTGGGCCATTGCAAAAAAAACACTGTCCAGTGCCGATTGTATTCAACGGCTTCTTAGAGTTGGTTCTGTACGTGATAAAGGCTCAACTCCCCGTGGTGAAGCCACTGCCAAGTATCTTTGCCTTTTCCCTCCGACGCCGTGCCTAAACCCGTCTCTACGATTGGCATCCGGCCCTACGAGTTACAAGTGGCATATGCATGTAAGACGGTGACAAGCCTCAAATACGGGCAGTCTCGAAAACCAAAGAAAGCAGGGCTGACAGGGCCTGGCACGGACCTGATCGTAAGCCACTGCCGAGCGCCTGCTTCAAACCAATAAGAAGGCCAACGGGTAATCACCTTGGCCGCCGTGCTTGTATTATGCAACATAAGCAAGGCATTGCTATATCTCTTACCGAAGTACTCCCACACCTGTCACCTTCCCCATCCAGATCCAGGAGGTAATCCTCGCAGCAAGGGCCGGCCATTGGCCGTCTTGGGTTGAGCCCCGTCGGCTTACACCCAGCCAAAACCATGCCGTGTTACTTGAAGCGGCCGGAATGCCGCATTCTTGGTGCTTATAAATCCACTTCGATTACAAATCCAAATACATTCTTTAGCTGTAGGCATGTGCCTCACGGCGGCCGCGCCCCTTTTTATATGGTCGCTTGGGAACCGGTCGCGGCGCTACTTATCATCTTTCCAATTTCTATTCCACCCCGGTAGAAGAAGACTGTGCTCGCCTGACTAAAGCTTCCATACAATCTCCAAGCCCCGACGCAATGCCGGGAAAGACATACCTAATTACCGGCGCCAACCGAGGTGCGTCCCAAACTTGACCTGGCAGTTGCTCTAAACCCCTGCCACAGCCGCCCTCTGATATCAAAGGACATGATCCATAACAGGAATCGGGCGCGGTCTCTTTGATCACTACGTCTCCCAGTCCGACAACACGCTGATTGCTGCCGTGCGCAATGTGGAGGGTGCTCAGGGTCTGCTTAAAGTGCCCAGGGGCTCCAACACCCGGGTCCTCCTCACCAAGATCGACTCAGCTTCGAGCACGGACCCCTTTGAGGCCGTAGAGGACATCCAGGCCCAGGGTGTTGACCACGTTGATGTCGTCATCTCGAGTGCGGGCATCGTCAAGATGAACACCATAGAGGACATGCCGCTGGAGGAGTTGGAGGAGGTGCTGAGAGTCAACACCTTTTCTGTCATGCTCCTCTACAAGGCAACCCTGCCGCTGCTGCGCAAAGCGGCCCATCCAGCTCGGTTTGCTTTCATCAGTGCCTCGGGCGGCAGCTTGAACGACATGTCCAAGTACCCCTACCCGAATGCCAGCTACGCAGGCTCCAAGGCTCTGGCCAACGTACTAGTCGTCAAGATGGGCATGGAAAACGACTGGCTCATTACCTTGTGTATCCACCCTGGGTGAGTCCTCCTTGAACCTATGCGCTCAGCTTAGCTGCTGCCGGCCATGCAATGTCTTTGTCGACTAAAAGGTTCCCACAGACTGGTGCAGACCGATATGGGAAACGCGGGTGCTCGCGTCTTTGGGCTAGAGAAAGCAACCCGTACGCTGGAAGACAGCAGCAGGAACACGGCTCACATTGTAAGTTGCTTCTGATTCCGAGTCAGTTGCGTCATGGGATGCAGGGATCTAGCATCCTGCAATCTCATGCAAGTAACTGACCTGGGAGCCTTGTCAGATCGATAATGCCACCAAGGAAGACCATTCGGAGAAGTTCTTCAACGAAACGATCGACTGCATTCATCCCTGGTAAGGGCCGTTTCAGCGAGTAAATGCTGCGGATCCTCGTGACTCAAGTTACAACAGGGTTTATAGAGTAGTAGCCACAAATATATTAACAAGGGGCTTCGAAATCAGGCTCTTGAAATGAGCCTCTAAAGCTGTGATCCGCCGAGCGACATTACTCGCTGAGCAATGTCAACCATGGCTGCCTATGCTAGTAAGATGACGTAAAGTTACACTTAGATGACACATTTTAACTCCAAGATGACACATGAATACACTGAGATGACACATCGTTACACAGAGTACAATTTTCTATATTCCGCCCCAAGGCCATCTTGTACTTAATCTTCACTTTCTGCTTCTGCCCCCGCTGTTCGCTCCACTCTCCTAGTCAAGACATGAGATTGGATTCAGGCCCTCGCTATCCTATATCACGTCTCAACGATAGCATTAGACGCCTTGACTTCCTGCGTCATAGTTATAAAACGCTTTAAATGAGCTCATATTGTCTCCACTGTCTATCAGCTTCATCAGATTCAGCAGAATGGAGAAATACACAAGCATGGATAGTCAGGCTAAATCACTCACTTTTCGCTCTGCTTGAATTCTCGACAAGGCAGAAAGCACTGGACATAAAGAGACACACAAGTCACATATTCCTCGTGCTGCAAGCTGACATAATAATTTCCCATTTTCTTTCAGTCGTCCTCGCCGTCATGGGCTCGCTCAAGGCATCGTTCTTAGCATCTCTCGTCGCCCTCTTATCCATCAGGGCGGGCGCAAAAACCGCCAGCGATCTCGGCTTGCCATCAGGAATGCAGGCCTCAGCCACGTTTGAAAACGTACGAGGCCTGAGGGATATTATGTTCTCCTACGACCTAGCCAAGGTTGACCATAAGAACTCGTGGCAGTTTGGTGCAGCCTTTTGGTATGGCCATACTAGAGAGGACGTCGCCTATATTGCTATCCAGTCCCGTCCGAACCACATTCGCGCCAGTTTCTACTCCTTCACCCCGGGGGCTACGGTAGAGAATCCGCAGGATCCGAAGTACTGGTATTCGGGCTGCATCGGCCGCGCCGACGGTGTCGAAGGGGCGAGCTGCTTTGAAATGCTTCCTATGGGCAACTACGACGGCCCCTTCAACCTGTCGGTTATAAACTCGGTGAACAATACGTGGACTGGAATATTTATCAACACTGCCACGGGTGAGGAATACATCGTGGGCGAGTGGACTCTTCCACATTCCAAACCCATTCTACCCGATGTTGGCTACTTCCTCGAGTCGTTGATGGGCACGGCCGGTTGTGACAACATTTCAGGAACCGTCACGACCTTGATCCGTCCATTCTCCCCGAGCCTAGGCCAGAGTGCCGAGATCCTGGAGCCGTATCCCATCGGCCAATGCAATTCTACTATTATATACGAGTCGCGCGACGTGGAAATGGGGAAAGAGGTCATGGTTGAGGGCGGATATCGACAGAGCGGCGACCGCATGGCTAAGGACGCACAGCAACCCCCCGCGGCTCGACCGCAGCAGGAACAGGACGTGTCTCAGCAGCAGCCAGGCCCCGACCCGGTTGACCAAGAGCCCCCCGCCGCTCAACCGCAGCAGGAACAGGACTTGTCTCAGCAGCAGCCAGGCACCCGCCCGGTTCGCCAAGCGGAAGACAATCCTATCGAGGAACAAAGAGTCCCATGGCAGACTGAGCCGCAACACCAAGCACTCTGTCGCGGCTATAACGGGAATGACGAAGCCTGCATTAGCGGATATATGCAATGCCATCAGGATCTTAGCAAAAATGCATTCATCTCTTGGTGGGACCTAGTTCAGTGTGTAAATCGGCTGCCGAAATGACCGTTATAAGCTTAGAAACGATGCTAAACCTAGTTTAATCATCTTATTCTTCTAAATAATACCCTATTTGCTCTAAAAGAGAGAACGCAAGGATCTTATGAACCGTTTTACTTTCCAAGGGGAAATATGTGTTTAAAGGCTGTCTCTTTAACCATGTCAGCCCCGGCTGGCTCCGGCATCTACCCTGAGCGTTCAGATGCGGGCTTAGCCGGGAACGAGACCGTTAACAGCGGGGCCACACAGTTTTATCCAATAAGAAAGTTGAACTCGGACACCGGAGAGCGGGGAGACCTTTTTTTAGTCGTGCCTCGGGGGTCATGAGAACCTTTTCGTCACTTCCTTTATTTCCAACTCCCCTGAGCCACTCATGCCCGCCCAACCGCAGCCGCCCAGTCGCAGCAGGCCAGTCGCTGCCGCCCAGTCGCTGCCGGCCCAGCTTTAGCGATGGCAGCTAAGAACGTGCTCGAGCCACGTATCGACAGTGTCTCCTTGCCAGACATTACAAACGAAGCGACCGACTTTCGTGATACCTCGTTCTTTCAGTTGCACGCATCACTTCCGACCCCAGCCCAAGTTCTTCGACATCATATGGGTGAACTCCGCCATGTCGTCGTCTACGAACATCTAGGCCTCGTCGTTAAGTTTGGGTACAAAGATTGGCTACGATTAGAAGAGGCCCAAGCCATGTGGGCGATAAAGAAAGCCTTCCCTAATAACGAAGTTCCCGTTCCCGAGGTCTTCGGTTGGAGAAGATATGACGATAAAGTCTTCATATATATGAGTCTAATCCCCGGAAGGACTTTACGGCAAGCGTGGCCGTCCCTTACGTACAAGGATAAAGAGTCAATTACCAGCCAGCTTGCGCAGATAGTCAATGCCTTGCAGACTATAAAGCAGGACTCGCCGAAACGCTGGATCGGTATGTCTACATAAGAGATACTCTTACGCTTGACTCTATTAGCTAACTATTTCGTTAGGATCTGTGAATGGCGGTGTCCTTCAGGATCGATATTTCAAACTCGATTATGAGAATGGCCCCTTCTTCTCTGTCAAAACGTTCAATGACTGGATTTTTGCCGCTGGTACTCGACAAATGCCTGGGCCGCATGGCGTGGACTATGGCCCCTACGCAGAATTTCTAAAACTACCTGATGTAGGCGATATTTATTTTGCACATGGGGATCTCACGCTAGGAAACATCATCGTTTCGTGCACATCTAGCAATCATAACATTGCTGGCACATCCAGCAATTATAACATTGCTGGCATCATTGATTGGGAGCAGGCCGGGTGGTATCCCGAGTGTTGGGAGTATTTCAAATTACACTAGGGGGTCGGGGGTACGCATGAATGGCGGATCGAGGGGTGGGCTGATAAAGTCATGAAGAACTTTGAGCACGAGCTTGGAATTCTTGCCGAGTATTTTCAGTGGAGAAACCCATAGCGAGACAAGCCCAAGCTATATCATGACGAAGCCTTCATTCTCTTCAGTACTCTCTTCACTACCTGATCATGACGGCAGCGCCACGGCTGTCAACAGCGCCGCTGGCCCATCAACCGCCAAGAGGACTGCGGCTACGGACTACAGTGACGAGAGATGGATTGCGACATGTTGAACAACGGGGCGGTGCGTACGAGCCAGGCACACGAAGACGACTTGATGAGGGTCTTAGGGGGCTGCTGCGGTGACTGACATGGCTGCAAGGGAAGTGTCGGCCGCTGCAATGGAGGGGACGAAGAACAATGAGCACCTCGGTACCGAAGGCAGAGACTGGCCAGGAAGGGACTGGCCAAAGAAAGAAGTACTAAAGGAAGAGACTGTTAAAGTACGTCTTCCCCTTCTCCCTACGTCCGTCAGGGCACGACGCTCCCCACCAACATACGCGACCCAAATGCGAGCCATGTCCCAGACAGCTCGTCTTGGTCGTCGGACGAGGGCAGTCTCCCTCTCTGCCTACAAGGCCGCGGATCGCAACGACAACGGGTATCGCCACGGTCGACTTGTCCACCGTCCAGGCATCGTACTTGTTGCTGAGAAATTTGGCAATTTCATGTACTTGCTTCTCTTTATTCCTTTATTATGGCTGCTAAAGGCGGTGTCAATCTCGTTCGATACTATGTCTACAGCGGTCACATCATCGATCCTGCTGAAAAGGAGCGGCTCATCGCGCGAGCCTACGCGACTGCGTCGAGGTCAAATGCTAGCACCGAGCAAAATCCTCATTCGGTCCGTTATTCGTACCTCTAGTTCAACTGATCCTTACCAGGATTGTCACTAATTGCGGGTTATGTTTCTAGAGCCGGGCTGCACAAGACGACACGGGATAGACCCTGACGGTTGGCATGTTACTATGGCTTTTAAGGACAAAGGCCCGGAAACTGCCACTTTGCATCGCACGGGTACACTAATGAAAAACGAAAGTACCTTGAGAAAGGCTACTTGTAGTGACGAGAAGCCCGACGACACACCACGTGGCCTTGAAGGCTCTGGCAAGGTGGTATAGCCGGAGGACAAGGATCTCATCGAGTACAAGGACAGCCCGATCGCGTATTCCCACCTCCCTGATCCGAAGGCGAAGTCTTGGAACCATCGCTCTCGTCTCACTAAAAGACTTTTTGTTTTGTGGCTTGCTGTGGTATAGCTAGTAGTGATAACATTGCACAGAAACTTTGGTCTGTACACACGACCGATGTCATCCCGCCGCTTGGCTTCGTTTATAATCGAGTCGAGCCCATTTGACCATCCACTTGCATCCAAGCACCTCCTCTATTGTGATCCGTTCTTGGGGCTTGAGCTTCAACATCTGGCCCAACATGTCCAAAATGGCAACCGTTTCCTCTCGACCGAACTCACCCATATTATCTTCCCGCCGGAATTGTTGCACGCGTTCCTCGAAAGCCTCCCCCATCTTCGACCATATATATCTTCCAGACTTTGGGGTGCCATCATCATCAAAAAAGTCCGTCTTTGCTTCCCATTTCTCAGACCAGTCGCTCGGCAAGGGCCCCAAAACGTCGACAATCTGACACATGACCTTATCTTCGGAGTAGAAAGCGCTACTAAAGAGTGGCTGCATACCAAGGATATCCCAGATAGCAGTGGCAAGACTCCAAATATCTGCAGCCAAGGACAAAGGAACGTTTGGCTCGAAGCGGGCGTCTGGCGGGCGAAAGTCGACTGGCGTATGACAGTGTGCTCCTAGCCGCGACTTCGCCGCTGGGATAAAGGCCTCCCCGAAGTCGTTGAGAAGAAGACGAGCGTCTGAAAGCGCAAAGTTCTCTGCTCTCTTCCCCATAGAGAGCGGAACTACTGCCGTCTTGGGGACGTTCGGCGGAAGAGCACTTCCATCCTCCCTCTCGACGGGATACGTGACGGGCTCGCCATACTCGTTGCGAAACTGCTGGATGGACAGTTGGTTGAAGGTCGATGGAGCTCTGACAAGAACATTCTGGAGATGAAGGTCTGCAGCAATTGTTAGTGTATCAATGAAGGAACGGCGGTAGTAAACTTGCGGCCCACCTCCGTGTGCATAGCCGCGCGAATGTATATAAGCAACTGCGAGAGCGAGCTCGTACGCCAAGGCGCGAGAAACATGGAGCGGGAATAGGCGGCTAAACGAGCACTCTCGCAAAGTACAAAGAGCAGGCTCGGTAGTGTAGCAAGGGTGGGAGCCGTTTGGGCCCCGGACTCGAAACTCGTCGAGGACACGTGGGATGGCGTCGGAACCATCAGCCGGGGGACATGACGGCTCAAGCGCTCGAAGAGCCTCAATCTCGTGAGGCAAGGAGTCCGCTATTCCCACTTTCAAAGCGACGTATTGTTTCTGGCGAGAGTCGCGCGCCAGCCAAACGGTGGACCAGCCGCCATAACCGAGCTTGCCCACGATTTCGTATCTGTCGTCGAGGACGTTCCCGATTTCGATGGGATGATACCCACCTTTTGTGTACCTCTCCAAGTCCTCAGTACCGTCGATCCATCGATATTGAGGAGTATGAGCCATGATCGACGACCGTCGGGCGACAAGGCCACGGCTGCGCGCGCTAGGAAACGGTGACCTGAAATCCCTTGGCGACAATAGGTGTGGAATGAGCTTGGACAACAAGCTTTGGCGCTGCATCGCCGTTTGTGGTGAAAGATGGTTCTCACATAGACACTTGATTTCCAATTTCCAACCAGTCTGGGTCCCGGTGATGTATTTTCTCAGTCTGCTTTCTTAGTAGCACAGAGAGGGGAAAAAGGTTCTCCCGCCGGGCTTATATAAGCCCCCATCAACTACTGGTAGTGCGTAGGTGGCAGGTATTTAAGACGAGGGACTCCTATTATGTGAAGGTCACCCTAGGACGGCGGACCAGCTATTCTTAGAGGAGACATGTCCGAGCAAGACTTGAAAAAATACACACATCCTTTGGTGCTTAGGATTCTATTTTACTAGATTCCTTAACGGTAACAATCTATTTAGAGGGCTAAGGTGCCGTCTATATAGATAAAGAACCGCTCGCTTAGGTTTAGTCTAAGTGCTTACCGACCGCCTTAACTAAGTCGAGAGGAAGCTACGATAGGTCTATAATTTTTAGCCGGTCCCGTTTAACGGTCTCTATACCTTAAAGAATAGAGAGATCCAACTATAAGGTGCATAATTACGAGGAAATAGAGAGTAAAGAATAGGGGCTAGTAATATAATTGATTATCTCGAAAGAGCCCCTTTAGTGGGCCGTGGTTATCCCCTCGTCAGTATACAGCTCCTGCCGCGCGTCGCGATCCCCACTTCCGTTTTAGATGACGCAACCTAGGTCTGTACGCGCGTAACTGAATGATATAGCAGAGAGGGAGGAGAAAAAGAAATGAATAAGCACCATGACCCTAAAAATTATGCCCTCGGCCCTACTCTCTTCGCGAGCGTTCGCGGGACCTAGTGGATTGAGGGCTAGAGTTTGGCTCTTACTCGCTTCACGTATCCTTTCCTCGAGATACTTAGCGGGGCACCAGTACAGAGGACTTGAAGGAACTAACTTGCTGTGGCTTGCTAGAGGGTGCATCACATACGCATCCCTTCACCCCTAAGACTCCTTGGCGGTATATTGTTGAAGTTCCTTAGGCCCGATTGGCAAATTGTCTGAAAGGTTGCTTCCCACTCGTGGATATGTCGTGCCGCATTAGCACTCTGCTTTTAAAACACGATTTCATACATCTCCTTTTATGCTGGGTTCTTTCCCACCATGGGCCTGTCTATGCGTGTGTGGCAGGTACTTGGGGAGGGGATCCCCCCTTTGGGGAAGGTCCGCTCTGGACGATGTGTCCTAAGGAGACTTACAAAATACACACACCCTCTGGTGCCGGTACCAGGCTTCAGATCCAGCTTGTTTTTCTTTAGTAGATAATTGCAATTAGGAGTGACCTCGCCGCTAGTGTGAGTACGTGGTCCTAGCGGTTTAGGAGAAAAGAATAAGAGGGAAAAATCCAAGTTCATTTAGCATAGCTTTTAAGTGGACACTGGGTTTTACTGCCTTGCATAGCCTTAAAAATGCAAGCTCTCCATCAATTGGCGGCATAGCGGTGGAGTGATTGTAGATTGACGTTGACAGTCTGAAGTGCCGCGTATCACCAGATCAATCTGTTAGTCATAATAATGCGATTTCCATGGACATCCCGCATGGGTGGGACTCACGACCCGCCGACAATGAGCGTGACACTTACAAGACTATCGCCGCATATTGATTCATGCTGTAGATAGGATTAAATGGGATGTCCGTTATGCAACTCGGTTCGCGCGGGATGTGCTTGTCCTATAAAGTCGAGAGATGTCTCTCCCATTCATTCCATAGCTTACAACTCAACATTCTCTCCCTCTACATCTGCAACGCAAACAGTCGCTACCCTTATCCCCTCTCTTCGCAACAGAACCGCTCGCTTACATTCACCATGTTCGGCTCTTGCCCCAAACCCCGCGTTTTGTCCATCTTGTGCCTCGCGGCTCTGTCTACACGCATTGCCGGCCAATGGACGGGACAATTCAACACGACGGTTGTGGCAAACGATGAACCGCCTCGTCACTGCTTTATCAAGAGTCTCGACGACATCGATCTATGGCGCGCACCGTGCACCTGCACCGGCGGCGAGGTCCATCCCGACTGCAATTTTCTCTACGAGAAACAAGTATGGAATCGTGTTTCCAAGGCAGTCTGCGAATGCCCGACTACCGCCGAACGGCCTCAGGATGCGTCGTACACGGGATGCATATGCGATCCCGACCTCAAGGAAGATGTTGGATCCAAGTACCCGCTGGGTGCTGGGTGCTGGTGCCCGGCTACGGTGCTCGAGAGGACGAGCGGACTGACCGGGGCGACCAGCCCGGTCGACCAGGAGGATCCCCTCAAGGACAACTCTCCGGACAACTCTCCAGACAACTCTCCGGACAACTCTCCGGACAACTCTTTGGGCAACTCTTCGGGAAACTCTCCAGAAAACTCTTTAGGCAACTCCCCAGACAACACCCCGGAGTGGAAAAAGAGCTCCCTCTACGCCCAATGCAACAGCGCCGGGCCCAGCCAATCCTGCGTCGACGCCTTCTTCCATCTCCAAGGATCCGCCAGCCGGCTTCTATACAACTGCCAGAGCGGCAACTTGCGGGGCGAGAGTACCCTTGGGCTTATTCAACGGGATGCCCTCTTCCCGCCGGCCGACTTTCCCAAAGGCCCCCAGTGCGGGACCCCTAGGGATCCCGACATGATTGTATTTCAAGCGGCAGAGTACCGCCCTCTCTGTGACTGTGTTCTCCAGAACCAACAGTCTGCCGAAGACGAGGCCAACCAGAAAGACCCCAACTGGCGTGAGAAGGCCAAGGCTATCGTCGATGTTGCATAAAGGCGTCGGTGGACTGGGGCAGTCCCGATAGGGAGGGACTTGGAGGAAGGATTCCTGGCCCAGACTTGCAAACAGATAGATTAAGTCCAGATATATTCAAATCAAATTAGATATATCCAAATCAGATCAAACCAAATCGCCTGCTAGGTTATTCAAATTGAATCAAATTGACCTACAACTCGTGCTAGAGATTGTTTCCTTTAGAAGGCTAATCTAAAAAAGCCCCAATATCATAAACCCAGCCAAACGCCGCGCCCTCAACCACTCCGTGTCTTATAGAGAACCGTACAAGCAGCTATATAACGGAAATTAGGAGGTGTGTATGTCAGGCGTGTGAAAGGTTTTACCTAGTAGTGTAAATTACAGCTATGTAGTCCTCATGTGTTTTACATTCTCGAAGCTGAGGAACGAAGAAGGAAAGGAAAGAGAAGGGCAGAAATCCTCCAACAAAATAGACTAAGCCGTTATCGGAGCAAAACCCGACAAGGCACTGCCTTGTCCAGCAGGGCCTAGCCCGTTACATTACATCCTTCCTCCCTTTAAGCGCTGTTGCTCGCGCCGTCGGATCTCCACGACTTCCTTGGGGCTGCTCTCCTATCTCTTAAATGCTTCTGTGTTCTTTAGATAGTCCACAGATTCCCAGGTCGGCGTTGCATGAGTGCCGTTTCAACAGGAGCTTCTTCAAGCGTTTCTTCCCTCGTCCCACGACTTTCTCTTCTAAAATCCTCTCTACGAGCCATTTTTCGTGTCCATTCACTAGCATTGGCCCTTCCTGTGAGTCTTCGATATTTTGTGACGGTAGCGGATTGGCAGAGGCAGGTCTCAGCAGGTCGACGTGGAACACGGGGTGTATCCGCCCGTGAACATCCAGCTTGTATTGAGTGTGAACCCTTCTGCTCGACCACTCTATACTTGGCATGCAGCCTGTCCAGCTTCTTCGAAGGTCTTGCTGTCTTGGCATTTCTCCAATGCAGATATACCTAGTCGCTAACATCGTAATTCGGGGCGGCTTTCTTGTGTTGATTGGATGCCCGCTCCTGCCGATCCTGTGCCCATGCGATCGCTGCTTTTGCCCAGTCAGATGCTTCCTGGATCCTCGCTACGAAGTCTTCAGCGATCTTCTGATCGGGTTTCTTCGCTGCTGGGCGATCTCCCTTCAGCTGGACGGGATCCATATGGTAGCCATGTGTCAAGAAGAAGGCGCTCATTCTAGTGGCGGTCGCATCGCCCTTGTTAAGGGCTGTCGTGACGACTGGCAGAAGGTCTCCCTAGTTGGTTTGGCGTAGGTTACCCAAGCCCTTAACATCTTTTTAATAAGACTATTTAAAACGCACTTTTATGAAATAAATACTGGTAGTATTATAAGATATAAAGCTAAGTAGGGCTACTGCTTAAGACATAAGTTCTATAAGACGAAAATAGCTAACATATAATAGAAATATAAAGCAAGTTGTATAAAAACTATAAAGTAACCTTACTCTATTAAATAGTCGTCCTATAGGTGTGACACTATAAAGATATTATTGAAGTAAATCTTACAAAATCATTATATAAGGGAAAGATGAATACTAAGCGCTAAGAAGTTATAGTTAAAGCTATAACTTTATTTTCTAAAAGAACGCTAAGAAAAAACTTAAAAGGCTCTTAGAAATTATTAGGAATTCCTGTAAAGAAAGGGTAGTATAAATAGATCTCGATTTCTTAACTAAAAAAGGAAGGGGTAGGTAATTATTTTACTTATTAATTAATAGTTTAATTTACTTTACTTTAATATTATTAGTTATTAAGAGTAATTGGCCTTATTTTAGTAAAACAGTCCTACCTACGATTCCCTTTTTATGTCTTACTGCAGTAAGCAATATCTATTCTCTTATACTAACCCACAGTTTACCGGTTCCGCTAGTTTACTACATAATAAGCAGTTTCTTAATCGACTATAGTAGCAAACACAGTCTAGAAGGCGCCAGCCTACTAATACTAGCACACTAGATTAGGAGGCAGTAGGAGACCACGGAAGAACAAAAGATAAACCCCCTATTTCTAAGAAAGGCAGTGGGCTAGCTTAATAGGCGAAGCTAAGGTCTCGATTAGGCAGGTCGCCTGCACCCTACTAAGTCGCAAGGTGTCGTGCTGTAACACTTAGGGTTTTCAATATTAAGGTTCCGATTTCTAAAAGTACTGTCGGTAGTATTAGCCCGGTATTAACATAGGCGCCCTATCAGGCTCTACTAGGCGATGTCGCTGAAACAGATCGAGTACATACTACACGTTTGACTCGGGCCGCTAGCGATTCAAGCTTCAGCGGTAAGGCCAAGGCCCTAAGATGTTTTATATTAGATGTTTCATATCTTAGAATCTATAAGAAAGAAGATGCTCTCAATAGTTGGTTCTAGCACAATAAACCCCGAACTCTTTGCATCTTTACGCCAGCTGCTTTGCTTCCTGCAGCCACCTGTTCTATATTACAAGAGAGTCAACGGCTTTTCCAGTCCTACCGTCTTTTTTTCTCTGCCGCTATTATGAGGCCCGAGCTTGTTGCAATCGCTTGCTTCGCAGCAGGCGTAGCTGCTCATGGAAAGGTCACATCGCCGCCGGCGCGGGTTGCTGGGCCAGCCATGGCCAAAGCTTGCGGCGAGGGTTCCATCGCCGCACTCAAAAAAGATGATACTATTCCACTCGAGGATATCCCTAATCCTCCTACAACCTGTAGGTACTTCAATTCCCTTGCCTTGGGAACCCGCCTAACAAAGTGACGAAGGCAATTTGTTTCTTTGTCGAGGCGCTACATTCGAAGATAATAAGAATCAAGTGCAAAGCCTCTCTCCAGGCCAAAACGTCAACTTCAAGGCCGAGCTTCCCATCCCTCACGAAGGCCCCTGCAACGTTTCTATCGTGGATACGGCGTCAAACAAAGTTATTGGTGGTCCCCTCATTACGTTCGACTCATACGCCGATGAAGCTCTGGCGCAACTCCCTGCAAACAACACCAACTTCGATGTCACCATGCCCCAAATGGCAACTGGTCGATGCACCAAGCCTGGAGAGTGTGTTATGCAATGGTTTTGGTTTGGTACGAGCGCGAAACAGACATACGAGAGCTGCGTGGACTTTGTCATGCAGTCATCAACGTCAAAGATTCAGTCTCAGAATAAATCGACCCGGACAGCACAGCCTCCAAAGGAAGTGACTCAAAAACAGGGGTCTTAAAGGCAAGGATCGCAAGAGTAGCAGCCCTAGGGCAGGAGGGCTTGGAAGAAGGGAGAGGCAGGTTTTTAGCTCTAGACAATTTCTTAGAACTCTAATAATTGTTGTATCTCTATCTATGAAATGGGGCTGACAGCTACATTCTATGCATGAATATAAACAAAAGGGCTGAATAGAACTATATACTCCTCTAAAGCCCTTGAGCTGTTCGATAAATTATGGATAAGGTCTCAGTACAGAAGACTACAGCGGGTATAAGAACCCGCGATTAATATACCTTGGGATAAGTAGTAGAATTATTTTCCATGTATCACTCATGCCACGGCTTTACGGCCATTATCTTCAACCAGCACCTCAGGAGCCATCTCGCCGTCCAGCGAGCCCCCTGCCTCCTTGCCATTCTTCATTTCTTCGGCGATGCGCAAAAACCCTAAGACGCGGGGGCTGTCACGCAGACACCGGCAAGCCCGAGTATGATTGTGCGGCGGACCGCGTCGCTGTAGGCCCAGCGCAGAGCATGTAGAACAACTGGACTGGGTGCCACGGCCTTGAGTCCGTGGGCACCGGCTAGGACGACTTGTGCGGGAGAAACAGCCGAAGTTCGTTGGGGCACCGACACGTTTAGTCCGTCTATCAAGAGGGCCTGGCCAGCCGCTAAGCCGACAGCACTTCAACAAGTCAGCTGGGTACAAAGGACGGCGGGCAAGGGAAAGAGTCTGGTATATAAAGCAGAAATACCCCGCAAGATGAAACGAAAGGACGGCAATTGCTGTCTCACGAGTCAGCGTCTGGTACCAGAAAAAGGGCATTGTGACTTGCCGTTGCCAGTCGCTACATCTGCCGGACTAGGAACCGTTAGTGGTCATTGTTTTGGTACATCATGGAAGGGCATTCGCAAGTACTCAAGAACGGCTTATAGAGCAGTGTACGGAAGCGGACCTCCCATACCGAGGCCGAGTCCTATAATGACCAGGAACGCGGCCCATCTGACGGTGGGAGTATCGGGGTCGACGGTCGTGAGAAGGCCGGCGCCGAGGCTACAGAGGGCACCGCCGGCAACCATATACGGTACCTGAAAGAGACGGGCCAACCACTGTTCGTAGGCTGACACGGCGAGTAGACGGTACAGACGTAGTAGCCGCATCGGGGCACTATGGCGCCTACGACGATCAGGGCAAACAACTGGGAACCGACGAGCGCAATGTATCGAACTCCGCTGTCGGCAGTTGAAACCCCCTGTGCCGACTGGAAGAGGATCGGGGGTAATAGCCGTACTGAAGCCAATGAGCGTCGTGCGACACTCCGTGATTTTGACGGCGTGCACCTACAACCACGGATAAAGGCCAAAGCCGACAAAGAGACCGATGATTGTGCTGTCGTTCCAGGGGTACGTCTGGCCGCCCCAGGTTAGAGCCAGCAGAAGACAACATATCGCAGCGAGAAAGAGAAGGAGACCCGGGGCGTCCATGTGTCGAAGCTTTTCACGCAGCGGTAGAGTCTGGTTGGCCTTGTCAGAGGCCTGCTCAATGTTGACGAATATAAAGATGACGATGATGGCGCATGCGCCTGCCGGGACGTTTCTGCGAGGCGAGGCGTTAAAGACAAGAGTGAGTGTAGTCCTTGACCACGTCTTACATCCAGAAGCACCATTCTATCAAGGACGTGAGCGTGACAGATTGAGTGCTTCCTGGGCTTGTTCATGTCCAACCAACGTATTCCGTGAGAGCGATGCCAGGTAGACGAATTTGGCGCTAAATTACTTGTACAGGTTGCCAAACCGCGGCTGAAACGCCGTCGTGGCCAACAGGTAGGCCGAGCCGTACCATGACACGTCGGACAGTGATTTGAAGTCGGTCGTGATGTAAGGGACGGCGACGCCGATGATATTGACGTCGAGGCCAAACTGAAAGGTGCCAAGAAACAAGGCGCCCATGACGGTGATGAGGCGCCATGATGGGACTTGGTGACTCTGCTTCTCCTTCTCACGTGAAGTCGGACTTGTACATCTGCTTCCGCTATCGTATCGACGGAAACGAGACACCAAACGAGTGGTTCGTGGATTCGACGAGTGCAAGTCGTAAGGAGTCAAGCGAAGTCGGCCAGTGCTAGGGAGGAGAAAGAGTACATGTGGGAGGATCATCGCATGCAAAGGTTCTCAGTAGCCTGCCTGGTCGTATTCCGCCATCTGCCGTCTCCCATCCAATCTCCATGAGACAACCATTGGGGGGGGCGACGACAGACACGGCAGGCCACCGCCACGAGCCATTTACAAAGCCGGGTCACACTAACAAAGTACCGTTGCATCGAATCGCTGCAAGGCCTCGGAGCAGCATGACCAACGCCCTTAAGAATGCAAAGTACATGCAGTCAGATCTCGAAGTGGAAGGACTACATCGCACTGTAAACTTGTTGGAAAAGATGTCCATTGGTGATGCCGAACATTGTCAGTGACTGCCGTAGCTGAAGCCTGTGTATTGTCAAAAGTGGCGGACACGCTATTCAAAGCCATGCAGACATACAGCTTTACCCCAGGCGATGGATTGAGAAGTATTCATGTGTGCGGGCTATAGCAGCTCTGGGGTTACTGGAAGAAGATCTTCTAACCTGCTTCTCCATTCAGGCTATCCGGAAAGAACCGCCTCTCGCTGAGCATCGTCCTTCTCGTCGAGAATCTCACCCCAGGCTAGCCCTTGTCGAAGAGCCCGCGTATTAGAAGCTTGAATTCCGTCGCCGATTTGTTTCCCCCAAGAAGCTAGGCGTGGCAGTCGAGCTACTCGACCTCGATTCATTCCTCGCGTATGTCTTCCTGGTCACCGATGTACAGCAATGGAGCCTCATTATACTTAGCTTACATGTACTGTGTCTAAGACGCCATGCTTGATTGTGTTGACAATATCGGGACGAGGAATTTAGACTACGGGTTGCGTATATTGTTAGTTTGCTGTTGCTTGGCTTTGCTGGGCAGTCGTCGCCGGGACCCGGGTCTTAGCATCTGTGCACGAGGACTGGGTCATATCAACCGGAATAACGCACAGTAATAGTCACCACGAGGCTAGGTGTTACTGATCAGATATATTATTCCAACAGACATAATTTCAAGTAAACCACCCATTTATCTGCTTTGGCATGATGTGCCGGTCTGAACTCAACTTGGCGATTAGATACGAAATTCGTGCCCCTTAACCTCGTCGCCGTATTTGATCGTCCCTTAGAGGTCAACACCAGAGTGATTGAGGTGTGATCGTACCAGGACACGATGACTTGAGTGGGTACTTCTTGAGACAAGCACCGAAATCCAGAGTCCTGGCACGTCTTCAAACATGTACTGTACAGCCCGGGGCAACATCTGAGCAAGCATTGCCAGGACCGCAATCAGCCCATAGCGTGGGCCTTCCGCCGCTGCAAAAGAACCAAGCGCACCCAGGGCGGTCGTCTGGTCGCAGGCCAGGCCAGGATTCACCATGTATACAACCCGGGCCTCTAGCCTCGACGGAAGCTTCGTGTTGAGCATTCATGACCGCTGCCGAGGCACGTTGGAAGCCAATAGCGACCAGTGTGACGAGGCTGACCAGGTGCATTCTGAACGATGAGTAAAGTCTGCTAAATTTTCAGTTAGCTGAGCACATGTTGAAAACCCGGCGTGACGTGCGGCTGCTTATCATGTCTTAAAGCTCAACTCTAGGTTGGTTTTGCTAGTATGTTGGTGTCCAATGCGTGAGATGTTCAGCAGAGAGACTGTAGTAAGTAAGAATTTCACGCCCTTTTATAGACATACAGACTCAGCGTTCCCCGCATCTCGCCCCTCTTCCACTTATCAATCCTCATGTCACATGCCAACCACATACTATGAGATACCCTTGACTATATTACTCGCGTTACGTCGTATTCCGGGCCTCCTTATGGGGTTGGTGCTCACATGATATCAAACCCTACGTGTACTAGGCTCCAGCAGTCAGAGCCAAGCGATCCAATGAGTGGCAAGTGTTTTGAAAGGCGTAGGCCACATAAGTCCTCTTGTGCCACTAACCCTTCCAAGAATTAATCGAATACCCTTCTCCCTACTGAAATCATACCTCCAACTCTGTAACGTTGACAATGACATCACTACCCCTGAGGGGCCCATTAACGCCAAACGAGGGCGCCATCGAGTTAAGGCGCGGGAAAGGGGGCTTCCTCTTCTCTCCGTCTATGATGCGAGTGGCCAGACTCGACCTAAACCGACGAAGCAAAATGGCAACGAAGCCCAACACCTCTTGTCTGGCTAGAGTCTGGCCGGAGCATAGGGTTGAGCCGCCGCCAAACGGGCGGAAGGACGGGTGACATGTCCACGACTTGTCGTTCAGGAAGCGTGACGAGTCAAAGTCCAACATTTCGGCCCCCCATACGTCCTCGTTGGTGTGGAGTTGCTGAAACGGAATCACGACCAGGCTCCCGGGCCGCAGAGTTTTGCCCCCTACAACTATCTCGTGCGATACGACTCGAACGGCGGCGGCCGTGTTGTTCAGTCGCAGGACCTCGTTGAAGATGGCGTCGAGGTTAGGACAGTTTGCGCATAAGTACCTGACGTCCGTTGGCCGGATTGCCACGCGGCCTCGGTCTTTTGTCTCTCCTTGTCTAAGAGTGACGTGTCGTAAAGGAGGTGGGCTAGGAGCCAGAAGCAGCTATTATGCTCGTTGGATGCGGCTCTATTGAGTGAGTAGTTAGCATCTCAGAGCGGAGTTGAACTCTTGAAAACTCACGCCCAGAAAATCATGAGTATCATCGAGGCCCTGGATTCCATATCCATGCCGACCTGCTCCATGCCGGCGAGAACATTAGTGATCGCCCAGGACGCCTGACCACGCTTCAGTTCGGGAAGCCGAACAAACTCCCTCATAACCGTCATGAGTTTGTGCTGCGGCCCGTCTACGGCCAGACCCAGTAAGCTAGGGCAACGAAACACGATCATCCACACGTGCTCGTTAAAGCCCAACATGTGCTCCACCACTGACCGGTCGATTTCGTGGAGATGCGGGCCGAACATGGCTTGAGCCGTGGCCTGGACACTGAAGAAGGAGACTAGCGAGTATAGGGAAACTTGGCGCAGTACGCGGTCGTGGCACCATTCACAGGTCTCACATTGCCTGGTGCAAAACTCGAGGCTGTCTAGTCCACGTAGTGACGTTTGGACCAAGTTGAGAAAGGTGCGGCACCATTCATCCATACGACGCCCTGGCAGAAGCCGCTGTCTAAAAATGTCCTCGACGCAGTGAATGAGGCTCTTTTGCTTAGGGTTGATGGAGTTGTCGAGGATATAGCACCAGTCCCCCGGCTGCGGTCTGTGCCAAGCGCGCTTGAGAGACTCTTTGGAGATGCCGAAGCTTGTCAGGAGCTCGGTTAAGTGGCTGTCGAAGTTGGGGCGTCATTTGGACAGGAGTAGTTGTTCCTGGCCCCGTACTTGGATGCCGTTTGCTCTCTCGCTTTCGCGGCCCCGGACGTCTCTTCTGGGACGACGTATTCAAGCTTGATCAGCATTACATGCCGGATGTTGATATTGGCGAGCTTGTCGCGGAGCTCAGGCAGCAGCTTGTCGTCGAGATTGGAGATTTTCAACGGATCCGCGTCTGCGCGGTAATGCTCCTTGTCGGCTTCATACCAGTCCTCAAAGCCCGGCTGCGAAACATTCGTGGGAAGCTTAAGAAGCCATGGCAAAAGATTCGGCTCGCCGAGCACAGTGAGGTTATCCCAGCTACCCATGATGGTAGGGCCAGGAACGGGAAACATTCTGCCCAGAATCGGTGACGAGTGCGCAAAATCGATGATAGGCACCAACGGCAAAGTCCACGACATGAAAACCAGTGCCCTCTCTGCCGGCTGGATAATTGACAGTGAGTGCCACCAGGCTGATGGCAACAAGCGGGCGCAACCACAGGCTCCTCTGTGGCCGTACCAGTCCCGTGTCATAGCGTAATGGGCTCTCATCCTCGAGGTGATTGTGCACCACTTTGTTAACAAGATGCTCAGGCAGATGACCGTATTTAGAGGCCGGCCTTGTCCGCCGCCATTTAGAAAGCTTGTCCAACAGCCACGCCACCGGCAGCTTGAGGATATTGTTGTCAAAGCCATGCAAGGGGTCTTTAGAAAAGTCGCCGATCCAAGCAAGGCAGCGAATACCAGAACGCATGACTGGAGCCCGAACTTGGACTCGGCGGCGAGGCCAAGATTTCGCCAGTGAAGTTCCGCGCCCACCACCATATAGAAGGAGAGGCCAAAGCCCGTCAGGCACAGCATGAACACGATTATAAGAACGAGCGACCCCAGAGCAGTAAATCAGACGTTCGCAGCGCATCGATGTTCGCGTATATATATGTGTACTGGTTGGGCGCCGGAATCGTCTGCCGAGAAAGAAGCAAGTCGAGGCCATCGAGCCGAGAGCGCATATAATGCAGGTAGGGTGCAGGGTCTATGGCTTTAGGCCCCGATCCACAACGTCTCAAAGAATATAAGGCAGACATGACAAGAGACAATGCTCCACCCAAGTTTAGGCCCTGATCCACATCGCCTCAAAAAATCAATGCAGACATGCCCCTAGGCTAAAAGAGTATCTACACCCCAATTAGTAGCGTTTTTCGGTATAGCTTGAAGAATCTAAGCTCCTCCTTCTATAGCCATATATCCCCCCCTATTTACGATATACTGAGCTAGCAGGGACCGCTTATATACCCGCAATAAGTAAAGATGCCTAAGGAAAGGTCGAATTCTGCTAGAAGCTGCCTTGAATAATTCTAAGCGGCGCGCCGCGAGGTTTTTTTTAAGGCGCCTAAGAGTGGTATTACGATAACTTCTTCGCTCCTCGGCGACTTCTATAGCCGTCTTATAATTCAGGATAACGCTAATAACGACCTAAGGCAAGCTATAGCTATATTAGCTTTAGCATAGGCCTTTATAGCTGGTGGCCTTATTGAAGATATCAGGGGTGAAAATAAGGCTATTACCGATATGCAGCCGACAGGGATATAAGATAGTATAAGAGCCGCCTTATTTACGGTCTAGTTTATCACCGAAGATCATAGTCTGCTGTCCTTGGTGGTTACGATCAAAGAACTTAAAGGCCAGCACCACGAGGAGATGCCGCGTCTGACTTATCCCCAGTCGGTGCCTTTCCAGTGTCATTCTTTACCAGTAAAGGCATCGTGTTGGGACCAAAGGTGCCTTCCAGCTCAGGCATGTACGCATCGTTACACCCGGAAAACTGGACCTGTTCCTGCCCCTTAAAGAACGAGTCAAACTTGGGATCCATGGCTTCTCGCAGGTTAGCCGCCTCTCCGTTGGGAAACAAAGTCTCCCACGGGCGCGGGCACGTCCTGCCCTTGCAGTTCTTAAGGGTTAATAGCAGGGTGTTGAGACGATCGACTAGCTCGGGCACCTTCAACCCCGAAGTAGTCGACTCTGACCTGACGATATTGTTCATCTGAAACTGGTCGACCTACGTGTATTGTGTTTAGTTGGCATGAAAGCTTCGAAGCGGATCCCTACTTCGTATCTCACCTTCATGTCGTATAGCTCGGTTTCAGCGGTACAATACACCGTATACGAGAGATCGTAATCGTCACTAATGACTCGCAACGACTTGTATGTGTTGCCTCGTACGGCCGCTTGTGTACCGTATGTTAGCATTCTTCTGGAAGGGCAGCCCATCTTCCGTGTTATTATTCACAGTACTTACGCCGAACCCTGCGTCCCTCATCGTATCCAGTGCCCCAGTACTCAACCGTCACATGCTCTGTCTTTGGCCTGCTCTCTTTCCGGCTCGCTTGCTTCAAGGGCATCGGCATGCCATCAAAGTCGTCGTGCAAGTCTATACCAGCGAGGTCGAATAATGTCGGCACGACATCGGTGTGCGAGGTTGGGAACTTCACGGCCTCGCCCGCCGCAATGCCGGGCCCACGCACAATAAAGGGAATATTAATATCTTCCTCGATGCTGCACGTTTTACCCGGCGGCAACCTATGCTGGCCGATGTGATAGCCATTGTCGGTGGTGTAAATGAGATAGGTGCTACTCAGGACCTGTGGGTTCGCCTCCAGCTTCGAGACGATACTAGCGACGAGGTCGTCGACGGCCTGCAATGACTGGAGCCGGGCACGGTAGAACTCGTCATAGAACCTGAGGTCGTCCTCGCCAATCTTTTCCAGTGCAGCGAACCGACCGACAGCATCGGATCTGATCTTGAGTCGGAAGCTGTTAGTGTGACAGCTCTCTCCGCACAGCCGTGAAACCGTGGCTGCAGACTCACGGAATCGGGGTTGAAGTTGGCATTCCTCGGAACTTGAACGTCAGGAAACATATCCTTATGCCGCTCCGCAGGCGACGGGATGGTAAAGCCAGGCCCGGCATGCGGTCCAATCGGTGCGACGCCAAGGAAGAAGGGCTTGCCAGCAGTGAGCGCGTCGTCCAAGAAGTCTATGGATGAGTTGGCAACCAAGTCCGTCGAGTATTTCCCGTTGTGGATTATAGGCTCGCCATCGTCTAGCACCATGGCAGGGTTCCAGTAGTCGTAGGCATGGGGGTCGACCAAGACTAGTTCAGGTCAGTTAACCATACGGCAGCTGGTTACCGCAAGTCTCAGCTCACAATTCGATCTTGTCCACCCCGCAGGCCGAGGCTGGTTGTAGTACTTCGTGCTATGACCATTCATGAGCTTGCCGGTATAGTACGTGTTGTACCCGGCCTGCTGCAGCCAGACTGGCAGATACTTATCGTTGAGACCTTGCTCAACGAATTTGCGATAGCCACCTAGCGCGAAGTAAAGGTTAGTCTGCCTCAGCCTTGTGGATGTTCTTGCTAGAACATACCATTTGGCTAAATTTACTCATCAGCTCGATTGCACGTCGTTTAAGGTGCAGTAAACATTGTGAACCACGTTGAAAGAACTCACATAAATAACGTGAGTTACGTTGGTGTTGTGGGCAGCCTTGCCCGTAAGAAGCGAGACTCTCGAAGGGCAACAAATAGACACTGTGCAGTAATGTTTGTCGAACGACGTTCCCTTTTTGATAAATTGCTCCTGTACCACGGGCTGATAGTCAAGGGAACCAAGATGCAGATCTTGGTCATCCGTCATGATGAAGACGAAGTTTGGCCGCTTCTGCCCCTTGGCGCTAGTTTCAGGCGCTGGAGGGACATTGGGAGACTCCTCCGAGGCCGCGGGGCCTAGAAGGCCAAAGGTCGGGGAGGCGGCATGGCTGGTTTCCTTGGGTCTGGTCGAGGGCTGGCTGCCCGTGCTGCTAGGAAGCGATGCATCGGCCTTTGGCTTGGAATCTGATGTGTTATTTTGAAGATCATCAAACGGCTTGTCCCGGTTCGGATTGTAAACAGGCTCATCGTCTTTGGGGTCATAAGCTGGCCCATTGTCTTGGGGATTGTAAGCTGGCCCATCGTCTTGGGGATTGTGAGCTGGCCCATCGTCTTGAGGATTGTGAGCTGGCCCGTCGTCGTTAGGGTCATAGTCAGGCCCGTTCCAGCTCGGATCAGGATTGCCTTCATTGGACCAAGACGTAGGCGGCTGGTGAGAAATGGCGTTGATGAGTGGCAACGTAGCAAGAAGGAGAGTGAGACGCATGTTATGTTTATGTGGCCAGCAAAGAGCCAAATGAGTGTCGATATTTCAAGGATAATAAAAAGTTGAGAGGCAGACTTAGAAGAGTGAATGAATCCAGTGAGCGAGGGTAAAGAGGAAATCTTAAGAAGGGGTGAGGTTTGCTTTACTTATACTACTGATGCGGGAGTAGAGAAGGACTTTTAGCATGACCACTGTCTTAGCCCTAGTGGGGGCGACCCGTTATAAGAGGCTATGCCTTACGATCGACTTGTACGAAAGGAGCAGCTTGTCTACGAATACTTACTCGTGCTATATTACCGTAGAAACTTAAGAAATTGAGCCAGGCTTAGCGGTAGTAGTAGTAGTAGTAGTACTATACTTACCCCCTTTTAGCTTACCCCCCTCCTCCCCTATACTCCGCAAAAATGTCGCCGCCCTATATAAAATAAACTAATTTAAAGCTTTTTGCAAGCAGTCACCTATAGTATGTATAGAAATAACTGAAATTATATTTTCTTAGGCCAGTTAATAACCTTAAGCGTCGTAGTTTACAAAGACACTTTAAAAGTCGTAACTTAACAGCTCCCCTATAAGCCCCCTATAAGCCACTGTACTAAGTTACAACTTTTAAAATAGACCTTCTTCTTAATATTATTTTAGGAAACTTATTCCGATTAGTATAAAGTCAGCCTACGGTTAAAAAACCCCCTACTCTTAGTAGGGTTCTTATATAGTCTATAAACAGTTCTACTCTTACGCCTATAAAAGATTCGGGGGCCGGCAATAAGCCTTTATTTACTAATTATATCCGCTGCGCATAATTATAATCTCACCTAGGCAGACTTAGCGACAAAAGGCTTATATAGACCTTACTAACAGACGCATTAAGATTCCCTCCTCCTTTAATTTTAGATAGTAGGGTTTAAGTCTTTATACGTATAACATCCTAGGATTCCTTCTTCTCTTTCTTCCTTACACTTTATTCTTAGTCGACTAGCTACTTTATAAAATCTAGTTCTTTATACTTATACTATACTATAATCCTATACTTTATTGCGGTATACAGCTAGGATTAATCTACTTATTCTATCCTTTTTGCGGTACTTGTCAGGGGGGTGTACCGGCGATAGGTTGGGGATAGTATAGATTACACTACCTAGACCCCTTCGGTGGTTTCCTCCTCGGCCACCCTCACACTAGAAGTAGGCAGTTTCCCTGGCGGCTCCGCTACTACACCGAGGTCCCTTTCCTTCCTTCTTCTCTTCCTTTTGTCCCTCTCGGGACGTGTTCGCGGGTTCTAGCCCTCGCCTTCGTTAGTAGACCTTAGTACCCGTGGCTACGTTCCCTCTCTTTACGGCGGCAATGAACGTTGCTATTGCCAGACGCTCTATCAGTTAAGCGACTCTCCCATGGCCTGGCTTTCTGATTGGGGGGTTTGTACGCCTAGAGATTTCCTAGCGCTATATCCTCACGAGGAGGCTAGAACTGCTAACGTCGCCGTCATGGATCATTCGGGCTACGAAGTGGTCGTATCGTGGCCTCCCCCTAGTATAGAGGGCCGCCCCTATGTTCAGTCTTGTGTTTTATAGGCGTGCGATTCTCTCTTGCTTCGTCGTTAGGAACTCTAGCCGGCGTGGCGGCATATGCGGCGGCTACCGTCGGTCTGGCTAAAAGACCCGGGTAGCGCCGATTTCTGCTTCACCCTGGGCTCTGATGTTGAGAAATAGGTCCGATCTATGCAGTAGACTCAGCGAAAAGCTAAGGAGCTGGGCAGGGCTATGCAGGGAGCTAATACAAGAAGAGAGGTTAAGAGAGGCTAAAAAGGCTAACAAGAGGGAATAGGGGCAGGGATAGATACAAGGGAAAAGGATAAGGTATAAAGGGAGGTTGCCTTCCTAAGGGTAAGGAAGTGGGAGCTGAACAACTTGGTCGTAGTACGGCTGCCAATTAAAATTCATTACTGTCGTTTCATTCACGATGAGCTAAAGAATGTCACGGGTCGCCGCAAGCGTTATTTAGTCTGCGAGCAGCCCGGGTGAGCGCTGAACATACCTATGTTATGACCCCCGGACGAGTACAGACTGTACAATGGCTATCCCAACCATTGACCGGAGGGAACGTATTATAAGCAGGATGCGTTTTAGTGAGGCATCGACTCTCTTTTAGTTCTGTCTATAGCTCCTATAGCAGGACAATGTTAAACCGTTCCGAATCGGCCAGAGGACTTATAACTAGCTTATTATTGCGGCCCTTACGGTTGATCCCTCTATGCGGAATAAAATGCACTGTATTGCAATAGCTCCCGCTTAAGGATCGATAGGAATATCGGAGCACGAGTATAAATATATATAAATGTAGCGATATTATGGATTTATTTATTATTAGGATATCTGTACAGAGCAGGACTATTAACTTTTAGGCTTACGCATCGGGGTATACAGCCGGTTCGTAGGTATAAAGCAGTTAGCAGAAGCCCGCTAAGAACTAATCCGGCCAACAGGACTCTTCTTATAAGCGTCCCCGTAAGGATAAGGCGGTCTAACTTTATTAAGGCTGCGATATAGATATATCGGTAGATAAACTCTATTAGCAATTTGCTCGTAGCTAACAGAGTAGCGGATTAAGCCGATAAGCGTAATAGTATAGCCGACGACCTACAAAGTTATAATTTTAGTGTGCTATAAGGCGGCGGAGAGTATTATAAGGATAGTATTTTTAAAGATGCCCGGTAGGGCTATAATTAGAGCGCTCGTCCTTTCTATCTATTAATCTAATTAGTAGGGCTGGCTCCGTAGTAAGATACACTATTAGCAACTTAAAATATACCGTAATAATACTTATTACGTTAACTATAAAGGCGGCAATAGCGTTAAGTAAAAGCATCCCGAAACCGACTCCACTTAGATCCCTTTAGCTTAAACGAGAGACCTCGCTCTAAACGAAGAAATCACTATTAAGAAAGCGCATATAGGGGCGTAGTAGTAAAGCATTATAAGGGGCTCGACGGAGAAGCCTTTATCACGAAGTAAAGACTAGGTTATAATAACGCGGATTGCTTTAAACATAATGCCTAAGACTTAGTAACTACCTATATAGGAAAAGCCCGGTGGCCTAAGAGGAAAACCTACATATAACCTTCTTATCTGCCTCGGCCCTATAAAATAAAACGGTGTATTGACCATCGTACTATTCCTATATGTCCATCTTTCTTCTCACGCGAAACGGAACCTTGCAGGTTGGTTGAAGAGCGCCAAAAGGCGCGTACTTCATGTTCGGAAGCACCTTGCTCGTGTCCGGGTCTGTCAGTTCCGAGTCAAACTCGGACAGCAGGACTGCCAAGGTCAGCATCATTTGATGATTGGCCAAATGGCGTCCGGGACAGATGTGTTGTCCGCCGCCCCAAGGAATCCAAATCCCCAGCAAGCCTTCCATGGAAAACCTTCGCTCCGACGACGAGCGGGCGGTAGACTCCTTTTCCAGTCCACTTTCTCTCTTGAGCGTCTCAAATAGTAGCCAGAACGTTGCGCCTAGCAGGTTCGAAGTCGATCTGCGGCAATATTTAGAAGACGAAACACGATGGATTGCGCATAAAGGTTGAAAGGCACAGAGACTAAGGCCAACCTTACATGAATATCATGCCCAGGTCCTCACTGGCTCGGGCCTCAGGGGTCATTTCCTTCATCTTACTCGCATACTGCTGTCGGACCCTCAGCAGCTTGTTGCCAAAGTACGGGTCCCAGTCCGGATCCTCGGCCGAGATATTAGAGCAGCCTGAGTGGTCAAGGGCAAACTCGTGCCACCGTCTGACCCCGGAGAGGAGTCGCTTACGCACTCGATACGCCTCCCTTGTGAGCCAGCGGGGACGCGGGCCGAAAAAGGTGGGAAGATGAGACTGAAAGATGAGCAGGTCGTCGACGCTGCAGGAGCTTTGTGCCAAACATGACCTCGATGGTCGATCCAGTCATGATATGTTGAACAAAGCTAAAGAGGTCCGGGAACGAGGCCCATTCACACCGAATGTCCAGAGCTTCGAGACGGTCATGTAGCATGTGCGTGTACCGCTGCCTGATGGCATCGACATGGCGGGGTGATAGGAACGTTCTAAGAGTATGTGATATCAAGAAATTAACGCGATGTTTAGGTAATATCTTGCTGTCTTTCCGAGGGGTTACACTCGTTTCCGAGTTAGCAGCCCGGCAGAACTCGGCAGCCTTCTTGGGGAGATCCATAAGATTACGCAGTACGAAGAGGTTGGTCGACTTGGTGTCCATTTGCTTCGAGCTCCGAAATACCGCCCTAATGTGTTCTGGGTCGGCAATGATAAAGAAGCGAAAAAAGCCGGCCTTGACAAGGAGTGGCTTTGCAGACCCGAACTTTTGTCTAGACGCGGTCAGCTTCATAGCTTTGCCATGTCAGACGAAGGCATTCGGGTGTTCACGTCAGTCTCAAGAGAAACTCTCCGGTATTGAGGAAAGCAGAGGCGTAGAAAAGTCCAGGGATCCAGTAAGGCAGAAGAGGTACCCGTGGCGGGCCATTGCCGTCGCCGTGAGCCAAGTGCTTGCGGAATCGAATCGAGGTTGAAAGGTAAGTAATGCACGGCACGAGTATCAGGGCTGCAGTCAGCCCCATGATCCAAGCGTCAGGGGAAGAGACATTTTGAGTGAAAGAGAGGCGCACGGGCTCCAGGACCTAGAAATATTTCAATTCCAAGAGCATGAAGTTCTATACTCGCTGGGCGTTGAAGAGGTCGGCCATGAGAGCACTCCGCGGCGACTCGGTCCGTGATGGTGAGACAGATTGGCGGGGTTTTCCGGAGATATTGATGAGAGAAACAGGCGACTTGAACTGGGCCGATCGCAGAGGCTTCCCGAGCCCCCTCTCTCCAGAATAGAGGGATATATAAATAGGGGAGCGAGGAACAGACAAGACAGTAGACTCAAAGACCGGGACAATACATCACAAGGCACCAATCTCCATGTGCCTTCTCCATGCCACTATGCAGCCTCTCATCGCGGGAGAATCCATGCTCTGCGGTACATATTCCTGGCAGACTGGCCGGCATCTTGCCGCTGCTGGCACGCTTGCATCCTGCAGCCGCGGCGCGATTACTTGGCGCTTCTGCCCGGCACCGTGCAGCTGCTGTCATCACAGGCACACCCTCCTCGTCGACCGAGTTCTTTTGGCCGACGGCCGGTTTTCGGGACCTTTTTAGCTCGCCCCTGCGGCCCTCGTCCTCGTCAGGCAGGAGGAGACTTGAGAGTCGGTGGCGAAAACACTTTACACTACCACATGCATACGAGGTGCTCTGCATAGTGACGATACCCAACAGTAGATACGACCTGAACCGCTATGGCTACCTGCGTGAGACAACCAACCCCCCTACTGGCGCGATATGATTGAAATGGGCTCGGCCTTCAAGGCCCGGGGCCAGTCACGGATGAGGCAGCGTAGAGTCGTCACCCGATGCTTCAATGAGCAAGACAAGGATATCGTGTGGTACGAGAGCATCACCCTCGCCAGCAACATGCTCCGTCCATGTTAGCCGTCCCCGAAGCACGATCGGACGGACGCGGGGAATATGTACGAGGAAGAAAAGCGACGCCGCCTCGAACTCTAACCTCATGACGCCTTGATTCACGTCTCACAGAACGAAGCAAAGGTCTGGACTCTGCGGCCCAACCGAAATTGAGAGTCACGGCAACAGGTTCATTCTTAAAACATTGTTGCATCCCCCTTGCTACAGGGCCGCTTGTGATATCTCGATCAGTATGCTGAGCTTGATGTGTGTGTGCTTGTTCCCGAAGTTGGGCAAGTCATCAAGAGGCTTTGAGCCCTCGAGATTTCCAAAAAAGCAAAACGTACTGGTCATGTCCACTAGGTTCGCCAACCGATGACAGCCGCAGGTAAGCATCGAACCTCACACCGTGTGGGCAAGGTGCGGCATTTAATAAATGACGCTTGGCGTTTCCCCGCCGGACATTTGAAAGTATGTATCTGGGTATGTAAAGGCCCGGCACTTCCTCCTCTCCAACTCAGCCATCATCATTACTCGCCTTACCCTTTCCACCGCCCCGACCAACAAGACGCGCGCAAAACCGTCAGCTCCGGTAAGGGAACATGCCAGCACTACGAGGAGCCTTTCTTCCTGCCGCAATGGAACTATCTACAGATCGAGGTATAGTACAACAAGAATGCATCCGGGTGTTCAACTCGGTTCCGCTGCGGCTTCGCCTCTCCGGTCCATGATGTCGTTCGGCATCGGACGACGCGGGGCTGCAAGACAAGGCGGAACCGTCTTGTTCTGAGAAATACCGGCGAACTTGATCTGGATAATACCAGCGAAAGGAGTTGCTTCTTGGAATTCCCCAAGTCCCCTATCCGGGCCGGCCGTGTGAATCTGACTGTTGCAGCTTCAACCCATCGAAATGTCGACGGACAAGATTACCTTTTTGACCAACTGGTAAGCCTTTGTGTACGGGATCCGCGGTCCGACAGCTGACGGGCTTCACCGTCGAGGCATGCGACGCCATACCACGCCCCTCTCTACTTGGCCCAGTCCAAGGGCTTCTTTCAGCATGAGGGCATCCAGGTGGCCCTGCTCGAGCCCAATGACCCCAGCGTAAGGCCTCCGAGGGTTGACTTGGGCCTCCCGTCGCTCATATGGTCCGTCTCGTTAGGATGTTACGGAGATTATCGGCACCGGCAAAGTCGACCTCGGCTTCAAAGCCATGATCCACACCCTGGCCGTACGATGCAGTCCGGTCCCTTCTCTTCACTGTCCCCCGCTGACTCTCGGCCCAGGCCAAGGCACGTGGCTTCCCCGTCGTGTCCATCGGTAGCCTCCTCGACGAACCCTTTACTGGCGTCGTCTACCTCAAGGAGTCGGGCATCACTTCGGACCTGCGCTCACTCCAGGGCAAGCGCATCGGCTATGTGGGCGAATTTGGCAAGATCCAGATAGACGAGCTCATGTCGCACCACGGGCTCGCCGCGGGCGACTACACGGCGGTCCGGTGCGGCATGAACGTCTCGAGGGCCATCGTCAAGGGCGACGTGGATGCCGGCATCGGCCTCGAGAACGTGCAGATGGTTGAGCTCGAGGAGTGGCTCGCAGCGCAGGGCCGCGACCGGGCCGACGTGCAAATGCTGCGCATTGACGAGCTCGCCAAGCTTGGCTGCTGCTGCTTCTGCTCCATCCTGTACATTGGCAACGAGGCCTTTGTCGAGCGTCACCCAGACAAGGTGCGTGCCTTTATGCGTGCCGTCAAGCGCGCGACCGACTTTGTCCTGGCCGATCCGGACCGTGCCTGGAGCGAGTATGTCGAGGCCAAGCCGGCAATGGGCTCGGCGCTCCATCGCAAGATGTTTGAGCGCAGCTATGCCTACCTTTCGCAGGATCTCAAGAATGTCCAGCGCGACTGGGACAAGGTCACGCGCTATGGACAGAGGCTGCAGGTTCTGGGCCCCGATTTCAAGCCCAACTACACCAACGAGTTCCTCGACTGGGCTCTGCAGCCTGACTCGTCGGACCCTGTCGGAGACCAGAAGCGGATGGTGGACCTTCAAAACGACGTGGCTTGCCGCGGTGGCTTTCAAAGGCTCCGTCCTCACGTCAAGACCTAGTTCTCTCAAGGATGTTGTACACGAGCCTCCTTATACACTCATTTCCACGGCCGCACTGCAGTCGGCAGAGGTTATTACGTCCAGTAGCGTGGTGAGAAGGTGAAGACCAAAGTTTCCACTTGACCGATGGAAAGGGTGTCGGGTATGCTCGAGTGTTTTGTCACCGGACGTATCAAGTAAACTATCGACTTTGCACATCCCCCAAGGATGACGCTGAAGGTCGTCAATGGGTCAATGTCACCTGCTCGTTTCCGAATCCGTGTTTCAAACGAGCGCCAACAGACACCCGCTCATGGCCGAGAGCCTTTAATCTTGGACATAACTTTGGCTCGGCTGTTGACTTATGGGTCTGAACAATCTCACTGATTTCTAGGCCGATAGACGGCTGGCTATTGTTGAACATTGCATGTATACTCCCGAGTTTGGCTTTGTACATGTAGCCTGCCCCCATGTAGCGAAGCCGCGAGCCAAGACGGAAAAACACGATGATGTCCTAGACGAGCGAATAGCGATGGGCTAGGTGTTCTCCCGGCATAGTGCGCGGGATGACGGAGCAATGGTCGGAGGTCCAGGCAGTAGGGCCGGATCGGTCAGTTAGTCTTTTACGGGCGAAGCGGGAAGAGTTTGTTATAGCTTGGCAAGTTGAAGAAAGCAGGTGGCTGTGAAGAATGGCTGGAACAAGGCACGAGGGGATCGCGGGGAAACGACGTGGACGAAAGAACATTTTGACTCTTTGTTCCTCAAGGCAAAGACGTTGATCACTTCGTTCTTAAGGCAAAGACGCGGATAACGCGGAGGAAAGAGCCTTTCGTCTCTTTGTTCCTCAAGGCATAATTTCTATTCAAGCTTATATAAGTTAGTCCATCTCTAGTAGAACTATCAGGTCCCCGACTTCCTGACTCTCTTCCCAGGCCTTATTACAGCTAGCAATATCTATTCCTCATCTACCTATACCATACCGGTTCCGCCGGTCCGTTGTATAATAAATAATTTAGTTTGACAGTTTAGTGTGAACCAAGCCAAACGGACTAGCTTAGAAGTGTTTTCGGCAGGCCAAATAGATCGTCGTCCCGCCGATCCGAGATACCGCACACTTAACGGGTGCGCAAAGAGCGGATTTAAGTTACAAGGGGTCGATTTGACGAGAACTAGGGGAAGCAGAGAAGGATGTTTTCAGAAAATTGTGTTGGAATAGCCAAGGTTAATTTTCCCGCGCTTTGTGACCTGCTTGGTCACTTAAACTAGAGAGGACTTGCATTAGGCGGAGTCGCGGCTAAGAAAAGAAACCTTACTCTTCGAGTCTACCTGGGACTTGGCGTAATGCTAGGTATCTAACAAGTTTCCTTGCTACCCGAAGTATGGTCGCCGGAATGTGTCTGAGAATGGTTCGGCGACTTTGATGTCCCAAGTCGAAGATAAAAGGCTGAATCGCCGTCTGGATTAAACCCGAAGTTCAAGTCTCTTGGGCGTGTACAAGACTTCTGCCATGGTCTCGTCATCTCTTCTCGTCGCATTGGCATCATGCATTCGTCTCGCGACTGCTACTTCCACACTCTTTTGGGGGGGCACTGTCATCGCATTTGACGAAGACGGGCAGTCGCTCCGTGTAATCAGTCTAGTAACAAACGATCGCATCGTCGCCGTCAGCACCGAAATAATAGCCAAAAATGTCCCTAATGAGGCACAAAGGGTCAACGTTACCGGCCAGATGATTACGCCAGGCTTCATCGTCATGGCTGGCAGACAGCATTCAAGACGCTTGGCTCAAACACCACGCTTGGGGTCCCAACCCCAACGTCCAAGAGGTGCGCGAGGTTGTGGACCTGGCTCGTGAGTACAATGCATCAGTCATTACAACGCGTAGTGTAGGGGGGCCCTTTGGTGGGAAAAACATGCCCGAGGACGTTCACATGTTCGGCATCCTCAACGAGTCCATTCCAGTCGTCTTCTCACATGGGAGTTTTATTACGGCCTGGGACGTCGAGCTGCTGCGCTCCACCAATCAGTACATGCCCATCACCCCGGAGTCGGAAATGCATTACGGCCACACGCACCCGCATTCATTCGTGGCCCAAGACCAGGCCGCACTCGGCGTCGACACGCACTTTACTTTCTCGGCCGATATCCTGACCCAGGCGCGGCTTTGGCTTCAGCGGGCACGCTACCATTTTTACTCGGCCAGTGGCGAGGGCCGTCGCACAACCCAATGAGCGTCGCACAAGCCTTCAAATTGGCCTCGCGGGCTGGAGGACTTGCCCTCCGTCGCCCCGACCTTGGCGTCATCCGGGCCGGGGCCAAGGCCGACCTCGTCGTGTGGAACGCGCGAGATTCGCCCTCCATGCTGGGCTGGGTCGACCCTGTAGCGGCTGTCATGCTACATGCGAGCGTCGGCGATGTGTTGCACGTCATGGTCGACGGCAAGTTTGTCAAGCGAGACGGCAAGATGCTTGCCTCAAACTACCAGGATATCCGCCACAGATTCCTGACCAGTGCGAAAAGAATCCAAGCCGCATGGCAGGATATACCATATCCACCCATTGCTGAGCCGTTGCTGAGCAGCTTCGACTACCAAAATCCGCTACAAGTCGACACGAAACGGGGGGAGGGGGCGGGATATGGCGAGTAATTTTTAGATTAGAAAAGTACTCGTCGTAGGGTCAGTTGAGGTTTTGACGTTTGTCAATACTTTCAATTAAACGGCGGCCTGGTAGCAACAAATAGCAGTATTGCTACCGCTTTAGCCCCTTTAGGGCCGACCTGTTATAACAGTTCAATTACTTCAAGGCTCTCAAGTAAATATAAAGGCATAAGAAAGCTATACAAACGGTAAATAAGACTGGCCTTATTAGGCAGGCCGCAGGGCTTTCGTTCTGACAGCAGGCGGCATAGGCTTCCCATATTACTAACATTTAGCGAAAGCACTGGAAAGCACTGGCGTGTTAGAATACAGATCCTCCACACTTGCTGGATCGTATAGCTTGGACTGCATCGCCGTTTTGAATAACGCCCGCAGCTGCCTTGAAGTACGCATCGATGGCGCGGAGCACAAACGTGCACCTATTCTCGTTGATGGCCTGAGAGGCAGCTGCGACCTCTTGAGGAGACATGGTGGAACCGCCATCTGTGAAGTTCTGCAGTCCATCCACGACGAATTGGAACCTGGCTTGCCTCACGAGAACGTCGTCTGCTTGCTGCACAGACGGATCGGGCTTGTCGCCGGAGAGGAACTGCCGATCAAGAACCGCCTTTTGGTCTAGCTCGTCTAGCTCTGTGGCCAGTGCGTGGCTGCTTCGCTATCCAAATCGGACGAGCTGAAATTCTCCACCATGGACAGGAATCGGGACACGGTTCCGGTGTCGTTTCGCCATTGGTCTTGCGCCTGGGCGATTTCAGACGGACGTGGTGCGCCACCACCAGGCCTGTTGGGAAGAATACCGCCCATGCCGAGCAAGTTAAGAACAGGGGAGATGATTGTGCTCAGAAACCGCCGGACGCGTGTCGGTTTGACTGTCAATGTCTTGGACGGGGTCAAGCTACCAACGAAATTGGGCTTCAGGCTGTCGGTTGCCCGGCCAGCAACGGTGATGGCATCTTTGCTGCTGTAGTTCACTGGCAAGGCGGTGGTGTCGGCCTTGAGGGGGCTTAACCAAGCCCGCCTTGTTGAGAGACCTGGGGCAACATTGATGGGGGCTGGGGCAGCTGCAGGTATTAGCGAGGACCGTGTTCTATCAACGTCGCTGAGAGGAGGGATGACAAACAGTTTCTTTGGAATCATACCGATGAACTGGGGTGGCTAGTCGGGGCAGCGTTGACGAGGCACACCCAAGCAGTGACGATGGACGTGACGACGCTGACCTTGTTCATGCTGGGATGCATGGACGGATACTAGGCGGCGGTTGAAAGGAAGGCGTGCGAAAGCATGAAGATCAGACGATGGTATAGGCGACGAATCAACGATTTCAAGAAAATAGAAAGAAATACGAAAAGCGGGACTGGCGGAAATAGAATCCAGGATAAGAGCAGCGAGACAAAGGTTTGCGAGAGAGAAGGGGGTTCATGGGCTAAATAACACGTTGTATTTGGCAGGACCACCCACACAACGAGACGCCGGAAACCCTAAGAACCCTTCTAAAAGAATCCCGTCTCTGTACTTGGCCAAGGGGCTCGATCCAAAGGTATCTATCCTTTGGTACATGTAGATGGGGCAGGGCTTGGGGCACCTGATACAGGCGGGCAGACTGCATCGACAGGACCATGTGCCCAAGCCATTTAACATGCTTGATGGTTGACGAGGGATTCGGCCATGGGCAAGAAACCTGCGCCGACTCGGTACCTTGATCTGAACTACCTGTGCGAACCATGGCATGAATTCCGGCTCGTCCGACATGGCATTGACATGACCGACCGCACAGACATGTGACCCCAACGCCGTCCTGTCGCAGGGGACTTTTGGGGTGGTTTGACGGCTACTTGGCGATCGGGGAAACAGACGCTGCTCGTGTGTATGTCCCGTACTGGTAAAGCGTTGGACCCTCAGATTGGCTGATTCCCGAAGCGCTTGGGACATAGAATGGTGCCCGAAAGTTGACTTCAGCCAGGGCCGGGTGTTCACTGCAAAGGCGGAACCTCTTCGTCTGCATGCCCTGGAACCGCACGGGACCGAGGGCCGCCACCCATCAGCCTCGGCCAGGCACCACGTGCGGCGGTAGCATTGCCGAGGAAAGCATGAGCTGCTCGGATGGCATGTCGCGTGGCTGAGTTGAAGGGGCCTTTCGTCTCATCATTCCCTTGGTTGTTCACAAACAACCACCCACTCGGGTTGCCTCTTCTTCCCATCCCGAGTCAAGGCTAAAACGAGCCTTCATCTATCAAGGAAATGGCACTTGGGGACGGGATTCGATTCCTCGTACACAAGCCGGGCCGTGGACAATTTCCGACAGGGCCTGAGCGCCAAACCTTGTAAGCCCATCGCAGCGACGCGCAGATACACGTGGATCCGAGCTGCCTCGGCTCGGCTAGACGCTCTACACAGTCGGCGTTGAGGAGAATTCGGGCTAGAAGAGAGAGCTGTAAGTCAGTGCACAGCTTGACGAGTTTCACCCACTATCCAAGCTCAGGTAGCTCGAGAGGACCCAAGGCAAGCTCCGCCCCCGTCGAGAGGAGCAAGCTTTGGCTTCAAGGGGTAGAGAGTATCGAAGTCGGTTGGGACAGTTGCGTATAAAGATGTGCGATGCCTGCGACATCATGTGAGCTTTGCTTATATCTTTTGTAAGCACTCTTATGCATTTGTATCAAGCGCTCGCGCAACACAACAGACACATGATCATCACAACGATGCACCTTTCTCTCAATATCCTGTCGGCCCTCTTGGCCGTGGGGGCATCCTGTGCTCTGGCTGTCCCAGTCACCAATGGTACGTATGACTGGAACATCATCATCCTTTGGCGGGCCTGGCTGATCCGATTCGCAGGCGGCCTTGTAAAGCGACAGGCGGTCCCAAACCTCGGCCAGATCGTCTCAGACCACAACAAATTTGTCGCCAACCCATCCAAGGCCAAAGTCCCCATCCCCGCCGACGAGAACAACCCGGTCCGCGAGGGCCATCGCCAGATTCATGTCGCCATCGGCCCTGCCGGCGCTCTGATCCCGCCCCTGCCGTCGATGGGCGGAGCAATGCGAGGGGCATGAAGAAATAGACATCTTGACGCAATATTCCTGGGGGCGAAGCTGGGGAGGCTATAATGTTGACTGCATCATCGTCGATGAGAACAGGCTCGGTTTTAATTCTTTTCAATTCTCAGAGTAGCCAATAATGCCTTGTGGATAAACAGTGGCTGTGGCATCTACAAAAGATCCTTTAGCCACTCCTTCAGCCTCCTTCCCTGCTTTGTCTCTGCCGTGTCTCCAACGAATATGTTATATACTGGAGCCACGTGAGCTTCGCGCTCCCCTACAAACAGCTCCACAGCTGGAAAGCCAACCTATGCGTCGAGTCAGCGGCCAGGGTAGTTGAAAGCAGTTGGACCAAGATGTACTCTGAGCTTCTGCACGAATGCTTGAATCAGAGGCATCGCAATCTCATTCTGGCCTGCCAGAACCAAGATTTTCTGGATTGGGAACTTGTTGAACCAGCTCGGCGGTGCGTCCGCGGCGTCCGTGTAGTAATCGGCCTTTGCGCTCCCTAGATAGGCGCGCGACCAGGGCTTGACGACGTCGGGTGTGACCAAGTCGCCCCGGCAGTCCGTCTTTTCATCACCGTGGCTCTCTTTCAGAAATACCCACGGGGCGATGCAGACGGCTCCGGCCAGTGGCTCCCGCAGCTCCAGCTCTGCAATGGCCTCATGGGGATGGGTCAGATGCGAGAGCACGCCGAAGACGAGGTTGCCGCCGGCAGAGTCGCCGCCGAGCAGGACCTGACGCGGACGACGGCCCGTCTTGGTCAAGATGTATCGCAAGGCCTCGACGGCCTGGGTTAGTTGAGTGGGATATTGGGCGTGGGGAGCAAGGGTGTAGGAAAGACTGAAGATGGCCAAGCTTTTGCCACCAGCACTAGAGGACTTGATGAGTTGGTCCCAGAACCGGAAATAGCCCATGTTGGCGGGGAGACAGAAGCCACCGCCTGTTGGATACCGAGTCAGCAATCAATGTTTGCAGTCAACTGCAGGGCTCATACCGTGATACCAGACCAGCACGTGCTCTGCCTTCTCGTTTCCCATCCAATGCGCCCGTGCCCCATGTTTCAAGGCTACAGTCTGCGGCGGAACAGCTGCCAGCCTGCAATACTGCTCGTAGGTCTCGTCGGTCGTTGATTGAATGAGTCTGGGACATTTAGAGGTTCCTTCGCCGGCAGTGCAGTCTACCGTGGACACTTACTGGAACTGAAGCGGGGATAACCGGCTCACGGCCTTGCGCAAGACGGCGTAGGCGACGTGCAAATATAAAGTCGGAGCTCCTTTTGGGTCTCTCCAAAGTCCGGTGAATATTGACAAGATGGCGACTGCAACGATGTGGACCATGGCTGGAACCAGGTCCAGCTTTTGCCAAAGGGTCAATCGTTGATTGACGATATCTGGCTGCACCTGCATCTTGATTCTCATGTATGTAATGGGACGGAGGGCCTCAAGGCAGTTGCTGGGCAGATGGAGCCTGTTTCAATGGGCCTTATATGTACTCGGGACGCAATTCATGGTTGCGCCGACCCCGTTGCGGGATTGACCGCTTTCCCCGGGGGCCGCGGAATACAACCAAGTCTTGACAAAATTGACTTGGTTCTGGATGCGCCCGCAGGTCCATATCTCGGGTCCAGGCTGATCCGCTGGCTGGATGCTGGCTATATCTCATCATTCACAACCCGCAAGCATTGTTTTTCACAAGCATCCACAAGATAGTCACGCGTAGAGGCGGCCTCTTTCATAGACACCCTCGATCCTATGGCTCTATGGCGCAGGGAACCCTTATCCATGACCGTGCTTGACGTCGCAGGGACATGATTGTGTGTTTGAGACGCCTTCGTAGCCGACTTACGAGGCTCACTACATGAAGAGACGATGGCCAGGGCCACATAAGAGCTTTCATTACTTCTACTATCAAGCCACTCTCCCGCTCTGTGAGGTAGGATACCACGTTAGCAGATGCAGAGCATTATTACAAGAAGCCCCGGCCAGATGACTGAAGGTGGCCCCTTTGATCGTCGCCCTTGCTATAGCGCTTGTTCTTTACTAACACGTTGATGGTAGCCCGCACTCCCTGCCCAGGGCCCAACGCATTGGCAAACCACGGCTACATCCCTCGCAACGGGAAAAACGCAAGTGTTGCTCAGTTTGTCCTTGGGGCTTTTCAGGGTCTCGGCGTGTGGCCAGAAGATGGCGGGTTTGTTGCGGCCGTCGGTTTCGGATCGTCTAAGAACCCAGCCAGTCTGGGATTTGACCTCCAAGGCCTCTCCCGACACGGGCTGCTTATCGAGCACGAGCGACTGCCCTGAGTGATGACGATCCTTTGGCGCTTGGCGTCGGCGTTTAAGCGCTCGCGGCAGACCCAGGCGTGATCCGCCACGCTAGAGATGTCGTTTTTGTTTCACACCCACCGCAAGTGCCAACATCCTGCCTCGGCTTGAATTGACTTAATAGCTGTGCAGGATCTTCTATCAACTCTGCATAGAGCCACTGAGGCCCATGTTGGGCGAATACGACTCGAGATAGGTGGACTTTATACAAGGCTTTGGTGCCTTTTGTATTCCTCACTTGGGGAGGCAAAGAAGGCAGATGACGGCGACAAAGTTGACTAACAGCCTGCCCTTCCTCCTCGGCCTTATCCTCGTTAAACTGCAGAGCGCGAATGGCCCATTTCTCTAGCCATGGTCCCGTTATAAATAAGTATAGGTGGGGGTTTAGGGGATTTGCCGAACTCGCAGAACAGGCTCCTAGGTTTGACGTGGGCTGTAGGTTAGCAGCAGGAAAACCATCATCTCATCCTACCTCGAGCATTCCGCTTCCCAGTCCCAAGCACCGCCATCACACTTGCGCTCAGCAGCCTTTTATTGTTCTGCGGTACGGGCTTTCGATGTGTCAATAGTGAAAATTGTCAATAGTAAACATTGTCATTAGTAAACATAAACACGTCGTACTCGGGTCGGTCCTAGGGCCAAGCTTAAAAGTATTCAGATCACTAAAACCCTCTAGAGTTGGTGGTCCCTTTATATAATAGACGAAAGCAAGGTGTTAACGCCATAGCTGGACCTTATTAGGGGCCAAAAGAGGAAGAGATAAGGCTCTAAGCGAGGTAACTCTACCTAAAAATACAGCTAGAAAGATGCATACATCGTTATTTTATTTAATATCCAAGCTTCATTTACCCTGTTTTCATGCTTTCTCACTGTCAACAAAGAACGTCACTTTGAGAGCAATTTGAATGAGAACGTTGGAAATTTCAACGTCATCTCCCACGCAGAGTACATGTAACAAGCATCACTTCACGTCTTTGGTCCTGTCGTCGAGAGCGAGTCAAACGATATCGACATGCTCTTTCGATAAGGCTATAACCTAAATAGTTGGGTTCTTTTCACAAGCAAGAGCGGCCAAGCTTGTAGCCAACTGCATAAATGTGTCGTCATATAGTAGCTCGGCCTCCTTAAATCGACTGAGCTTCCCTGGTTACAACATGCAACATGGCTCGAATGCAAGGATGGGGGATTGTAGCGAGGTAAAGAGGCTGAGGGTCGGGGACGAAGAAACCTTGTGTAGGGCTGAGCTGCTTTTAAGTCGGAGTATCTACTTTGACCTTGGACTCCTCGGTTTCACCAACACGTGCCGATTCACGAGCAAGGTTCATCATCCTCTATGCTTTGTTCCCCAAGATTGATGATTCCTGCCCTTTCTCCCTAGTCGCCATTTGCTCCCACAACCATGAGCGACGCTAGTTAATAACGGCACACCTGTGGCCCGGCGCCTTGCGGCCTTGAAGCCTCGTTGACTAATCTACTCGTGGGATGGTTTCATCCGCGTAGTCCGCGAGTGTCATGACGTTGAATCTACGCGAAGAAGACCAATCGGAGTGGGTACACGCTTGCTGCATAAAGATGCCCTAATCCCGAACGAGCATGTGATTTTTACAAGAATCCTACAAAACGTGGATCGAGCTAAAGGGCTGAAACGATAGTGGCGCGGTTACCTTTATGCGGCATAGTTGCCAAGGAGGCGGCTTCAATCGGCGGCTCAGCGTCTAATGTGTATTAATATCCAAGCACCTTAATCCAAGCAATAATTCAGCCTCGGAAGTGAGGGAATCAGAGAGGCCTTTTTTGGGCGGGAGAGTGGATGATAATAGAGGCATTCCCGCGACCGCAAGAGATTGGACCAAGTATAGAGTGTCACTAGTATGACACGTTCATGACGCCTACGATATTAAATCATAAGCAGCACAGCCGCTCCATCCGTCCCTAAGAACCCCAATGCAAAGCCAACGGGGCCTCGGTGATCCACTGGTATTTCAAATCGCGTGGGAGGAAACCGACACGTTGGGATGGACTGGTCAGGATAGATGGTGGATTTTCGGCCAAACTTGGGCATGTGAAACCCTTCTAGCACGCCTAGGGACTCTAGCCACGGCTCTCTGGCTTTGATCTCGGTCATAAGGGGGATGCCGCGGTGTCATGCGCGTTAGTGGCGGGATCCCACATTTGCGCGAATGGCACTTTGCCTCCTTTGGTTGTGCTGGGGCCCTCCGGATCATGTATTGATTGTATATATAAGTCGAATCGGTTGAATGAAGACTAAGAGTTTCTCACCAGCGTCAACCCGACCTATTTCCACATTAAGAAATAAGTCCACCATTCACTCGTTAAACTCAATCACTTTGCCATCATGATTTCTATTACTAGCGCCATCCTCTCCTGCCTCCTGGCCGCCTCCTCGGCCGCGGCGGCAGCTGTTGTCCCTCGCGCTGCCGTTTCCGAAGATTGCAAGATGCCCGCCGGATCCTTCAACGTCTCGTCGTTTCAACTCTATCCTGAAAATGCCGACTTTGACCCCTCGAGGTGTCTCGTCTACTTTAGGTCCGCCCGTCCTAGAGTCTTTGCCCTCTGGTCTTGTGCTAACAGGTTTTGATACGCAGTGTCTTGTACAGTGCCGCAGTTGCCGTCTACGACGTTAAACAAAAGACCGTCGTCAGGACCATCACGATCAAAAACATCACTGGCCCCGCCATCCACGCCAGCGGTGTCCAGTACGACGTAAACAATGACAGGCTCGCCATCATGCTCAATGCCGGCATCGCCTTTGACTCGCGGGGCAGGAACATTTCCGGCGACAACAACCTCGTCTTCTACAAACCGCCCAAAGAAGGCGAGAAGGAGGAGGAGCCCGAGGTCGTCAACTTGTCCAATTTCGCGCAAGAGGGCTTCAGGGGCTTCCAGGACATGGAGCACGACAAGGAGGGCAATGTATTTGTTGTCGGTTCCTTTGGCGGCAGTCTGCTGCGTGTCGGTGCCCAGGACCACAAGGTTGAGGAGTGGTGGGTTGGCTCGAAGCCCGGCCCTGGCGAGGGCGTCAGGGGCCTGACAGGGCTGGCCAAGCTTCCCGACCAAGATGGCCTCCTCGTCACCGACCAGGCCGAGTCTCAGCTCTTTCGCTACTCGATGAGCGAAAAGAAGACGCGCGAGCAGGTCAACATTACAAACGGCGACAGGAACTTGACGTCGGCCCTCGATGGCGTCTACCTGCCCGCCAGATACAACGGCACCTGCTTGCTCATTTCCGACAGCGACAAC
Source organism: Ophiocordyceps robertsii (assembly GCA_027405785.1). Lineage (NCBI taxonomy): Eukaryota > Fungi > Ascomycota > Sordariomycetes > Hypocreales > Ophiocordycipitaceae > Ophiocordyceps > Ophiocordyceps robertsii. Next base: position 37,408 of record JAPEBW010000001.1, on the reverse strand, counting down.
GGAACCCTTGTTCTGAAGTCGAGTGACAATTGGAAGACTGCCGAGCTTGGCGAGACGATTCCCAACGAGTTCTTGGACGCCAAGCCCTTCCGAGGCTATACCGCCGCCAGCGTCCAGATTGCCGACCGAATCTTTTCAGTCACCGAGTGGTTTGCCGACGCCGGCTTTGTAAAGGCCGGGAACCGGTCCGACTTTCCCATGCTGGATATTACCGATAAGGTCGACCGGAGCTGCGGCCAGAGCCCCGGTAATAAGGCTGGCGACGCCATCACCTTCCTCGACGACCCCCGTGTGCAGACTGCGCAGGGCAAGACTCCATGTGCATAGAATAGAGCATTAGGCCTAGTGCCACCTACGCTTCCGAGAAGAACGGAGATGACGTTTATTTTTCCCCATGACTCCCGGCCCCGGCCCCGATAGACAGAAGACGCGGAGGAGGGTCTAAATGGGTGTGGTGGCCATAGCAGAATATTCTACGAAGATTGAAGAAGGCCTCGCGTCACAGTAGCAGCCCACTCTACCTGCTTCTGCAACGAAGAATAGCGCGAGCCGCTATTAGTAGACCAGCCTTGAGGCGCTTGGACACTAGGGGCTGCTCCATACCCTCCCTACCTTGGCCTGGCTAAATAACTCTGGGAGTACAGGAACAGCTAAGGATATGGTCCTGTCAGGCTTATAAGCGGTTTCACGTCACCCCCAGAGCCGCTCTGTGCAACGCTGCTGAACGAGCAATGCGAGTGAAAGCCACGAGTGAAGACGACATGAAAAGTCGAGAGTGAGTTGGGTGAGCTCGATTATGCCGAGGGCGTTTGCTCCGGTCGTCCGTGCAGGGCAGAGGAGAAGGACTTGGAGTAGATGCTGCTGCCAATAACTAGCATGTGTCCAGTAGACACCACAGTAGTCATAGCTCCTTGCACATCAGCAAGATACGAATGAGAGTTGGTTTTCTGCACAAGGCCTGTCCGCGGCGGACGAGTTCTTGTATGCTGTAGACACAAGAGGCCAGTTTACAAGGGAGAACCCCCCCAAGAAGCCAGCGGCTCTTCACGAGGAGAATGCCTGAACGGAGTAAGTACACTCGACGAGAGGAGAGAGTGAGCGGAGCGAACGATGTAGTGTGAACGACGGGAGGAGTTCATTGGTGGTGCTTGACCCAAGTAACGGCTCGAGAGAGCCTGCGCACGCACCGGGGACCCTACTCCTTCCCTATGTTTGGTAGAAGGGTCCCCGCGCCCCGCGCCCACACCAGAATGAAATGGAGGTCGTGATGGTGAACGGAGGTGAACGGACATGGAGAAACGTAGTGCCGTGCATGTGACCAGTCGGTAGCAGCTACAAAGTAGGCTGGGTGTGTAGACGGAAACGAGTGGAAGGAGGGTACGTGGTTAGTATCGCAGATGGAAGCAGAGCGACCATGCGGGCCACGAAGTGAGGTGGAGGCTTGGGAGAGCGTCCATACAGGTGTGGAGCACTCGTCGAAATGACAAACATCAACCTTCCTCGAGCATCAGAGGGAGGACGGAACAAAGTGGAGTGACCAGGTTATAGGCATGTGGAGGGTACCGGAACAATGCGGTTGTAGAGTCACGTGGCCGAGAGAGACACGGACTGGTCGCTAAGACCGGGAGGACGAAGGACGGAGGTTATATGGCTGCAGACACTCATGCAGACACCCCTATTATGGGCCACGTGGGCGACGTGGATCCACACTTAGACGGACGTCCACTACAGAGTATAAAGAGCCGAGGGCGCGCACTTTCTAAACCTAGCTGGTTCTCTTCTTCTTTTACTTCTCGCAGAGAGCACAGGGTGCCTGCGGCACAACAGCACCTACGGTGCGACGAGACACGACAGGGCACTTCTTCGTGTCCACCCCTCTGCTAGTCTAGTCGGGAGACCTATCAATCCCGATAGTCATACGATCGGTAGCCCGGTACGGAATGGCAAGAGCACTCTGCGAGTGCGACGAGACATGGTGAGGTGACGAGCCTTCTGGAAGCGAACCAAACCGGAACCGAGCGGTTTTGGCTACCTGACCAGGCAAGATACCGGCTACTGCGGACACTTCACGCGCGTTGATCAAGTCCACTCCGACCGGGGGTAGGGACCATTGCTGCTGCGCACACTTACGGTGTTCCGGCTTCCGCGAGAAGCGTTGGTGTGAACGAGTGTATTAGGTGGAGGGAACCACCTCGTGGCCGGCCGAGGCAACAACCCTGCAGGGCGTGCTGAATACGTTCTTGCCAGAAAGCAGTCTGGACTACCTAGTGACGCAGCGGGAGCGAGATGGGATCCATGTCCACTCCATCCTTTTGCGTCTTGATCTCGAGCCTGGCGAGGTAAGTCTGGGTTATTGGGCGAGATCCTGGTTTGAAGCCTCGCTCCGCTCCGCCTGCGGTTCTATGACGGCCTTTGAGGGGGGTTGCCCCGAATTCGATGTGACATGTTGGCCCTGCTGCGGCGACGACGCAAGGAATGGTCTAGAGCTCTTGGCTCAACGATTCCCGGACAGCCATGTTCTCGGAGAGACTGGCGTGGTTCCCCGGCTCGTCCATGAGCTGCGTTGTTCCGGCTTCGCGGTCAGGGCAAAGGCACGTAATGTGGATATCTTCTTAACAGGGCTCGGCCCAGGGAGCACTGCAGTCAATCACATCGCTAGTTCATAGCCACAGGCGCAGCCGTGGAGCAAGACGCAACCCGAGGGCGATTTGTCCGGTCGAGCAGGACAGGCTGGACGAGGACGCAGCCTGAAAATGGAGGGCAGAATATCGGATTCACAGCGACCGAGTATAAGTCAATGCTAACATAAGCGATAGATACTGATATGCTTCACGCGTGGCTATGCAGGGCTACCAATAGACGTGACACAGGCATTTGTTCCTGTCCTAGAAAGTGATCTCTTGTTGCCCCGGCTACCACTCCTAATAATCAACCCCGTAGGGCCCAAGCAGGATTATAGAATCCACCACGTGTAGCCCCGGAGCGGAGCGAAGGGCAGCGTGAGCGTTGCACCGAGTGAGCGTAGCGAGCGCGAGTGTTTATACCGCACCGACCGTAGGGAGGGAGGACAACACTACGGGAGTAAATAGAGCGTAGCGACATTTATATATATACAAGTAGTACCAGTGCCTAGGCTATAGATAAAGCCTATAGGATACTCCGCGACGGGGGAGCGGATTGCGCGGCCTAAGTAGAGCGAGGTCGTGAACGGAGTGAACCGTTCGACCGGAGGGAGTTGATCGAGCAGCGCGAGTTTGTTTGAGTGGAACGAGTCAAGCGACAGTAGGAGCACACGAGAGGCACGTGTAGAGTAAACGGCGTGAACTCGATCGGTAGCACTTTACTTTATGTGACGGCTCGAGTAAGCCTGCAAACGGCCCTAGGACCCGCCTAACTCCCTATGTTTGGTTATAAGCGCCCCGTCTCCCCAATCCCTAACCACACTAAAAAGATTGGGAAAAGAGAAGGTAGAGTAGATAGAACGGAGTGAGTACGTACCTGAAATGACAGGGGAATGAAAGGGTGGGTAGCGCCAGCTGGACGAGAAGGACAGAGGCGGTTGTTTCGCAGCCAGGGAGGATGCACTACGTGGGTGTGGACCCACAGTTAGACGCCCGAGCAGTCACATCGCGGATGACAAAGGCACCTGGCTGCATACTTTAACCGTCCGACTAAGCAAGCGGCATTTCCGAAAACTCAGACCTGTATTTTTACTTTCGTCCGGGCCACTATGAGCCTTGGGTGAATGAATACCCCACTTGCTGTTTAGCGAGAGAATAAGCGACATCGAGCTTGATTTAATAGAATCGTCCTTTATTTCCAGTGTGTCCCGGGTAGGCCCGTTAGTCATCCGTGCCAGGATGCTTTTGTTGACATACAGTCAGGTGACGACGCGTGTCTCGCGCAACCCCCCGGCAGGGGTCTACTGTGCCTCCGACAGGTGCATTTTTGCCTCTTTATCCCTTTCGCCGGCAGCGATGGATAATCTTCCCCTGCGACCCGACTTCACCGAGGTGTCTCGTGGTTTTCACGGCTTAGCCGATCAGTTCGAACGAGTTGGCAACCTGCCTGTGGTGGACGAAGGCAATCGCATCTTAGAGACGTTGGAGCGCGTAATGACGCGTTTAGATCAGATTCAGCTGGAGCAGCGACAAGGTTTTGCCCGTTTCCAGTCGGCGTTAGAGGATCTCTCGCGAGAGAATGCCGCACGGTGAGTCCTTTAGTGGACGGATGGGTGACACTGCACTGACAGACAGGGACTAGGGACCGTAACCGGCATCTTGCTCTAGAAAACAGTATTATTGTCGAAAGCGATGGACAGCTGCGGCCACTGCTTAGTCTGAGAACGGGCGAAGTGATCGGCTTATTCCCGCCTCGAGTCGATGGTGTAACTGGCCTTTCCTGTAGGGGTCATCTAGAACATTGAACCTAGGGCGTAACTGACATTTCTTGGTCGCAGCAGCCGAGGTGAACCGCATATTAACAGAGTTGAAGTTGGATACGGACGGGGATGTGCGTCGGCGGAGACGAAGACTCCTAATGGCCTGCGGAGTTAGGCATCTTGCTATTTAAGTATATAACGAGATGTTGCACGGCGTGGTGTCCGTTCTTCAACGTTAGCGTTATGCAAACAGGAATATAGCAGAATGTAAATACACCGGATAGAAACTTCTTAGGCTAAGATATATACCTTGTCTTAACTACGGACGAGCCCGGCTAGTAAAGTAATTACTACGTAGGGGAGTAGAGTTTATTTATAGGAGTGTCTAGCGTTTATAAGGTATAGTCTCTTTAAGTAGCTAGCAGCCTATTACCCCTAGAGGGAGTATCTAGACTATAAAAAGCACCGTAGGTATATCGAGGCCGGAGGTCGAGATATAAAGAGTAGCGAATAAAGTAAGTATTATATTATAAGGGCTATATATTAAGTAAAGAAGATAAGTAAAGAAGATAAAGTATATAAGTAAAGTAAGATCCTTAAAAAGATACTTATATATTAATAGCTTAAGACTATTAATATAAGTAGTATAAATAGTCCGCGAGGGATAAGCGGATTAAGTGCTTATATAAGCATAGTAAGCGTAGCGAGTAAAGCAATATATATTTAATTATAAAGGTCTTAAAATCCTAATCCTTAATATACTATTAAAGATAAAAGGGGAGACTTATAAATAAAGTCTATAAAAAAACAAAGGACGGTATATATACTTTAGTTACGAGAAGCGGAAAGGGTAGTAAAAAAAGAACCTAAAGGATAAGAGGAGGTGTTACCGAATTTAAACGGCCACGCCCGGACTTCTTACTTTACTCTTAAGGAAGCCTTACGGAACCCCGCAACGGGAATGCCCGGAGCACGCACTACGAAGGCCCGCCTAAGGAGATACGACGAATATCACCGGTCGGACCCCGCTAAGGTCTCTAAGATAATACTATAAAGGGTTAGGAGCCTACTTAACTATAGTTTACGACGTCTAACTATAGTTTACGACGTCTTTAACTATAAAAAATACCGTGGAAACTACTAAGCGGATTCTGCTAGCATTTTTAAAGGATATTTAAGGATTTTTATAGGATATCTTAACTATAGTATAACTTGTTTTTAACTATAAAAGCACCTTAAAAGATATAAAATAAACCTTACCGCGATTTTTAAGGGATATTTAAGGATATTTAAGGGATTTCCCTAACTATAGTTTATAGTATTTTTAACCGGGCTTATATTTAGTTTATTAAGCGATTTTATAAGGATATTTATAGTTTATTTATATACTATAGATAATATAGTTAAAGACCTTTAAAATTAGCTTAAAGGACTAAGTATAAAGTAGCTAGCTATACCTTTAAGAATAGATAAGCTTTTTACTATTTTTAAACCCTTATATACGTTTACGTATAGTAATTAGTCCGCTATACCGGCCCGATTAGCGGTAATTAGTCCGTAGTACCGGCCCCGACCGGCGGTAATTAGTCCGTAATACCGGCCCCGACCGGCGGTAATTAGTCCGCGCCCTATCCCCTTATCCTTACGCTATAAAGCGTAGTAAGAGGGAAGGGAAGATAGTAAGTAACTATAATAAAAGAGGGTATAAGGGATCTATACTACTATAATAGCACTAAAGAGGTATAAAGATAAAAGGTTGCTTACTTTTTAAAATATTTAATAAACGATTTTATTATACTTACTTAAAAGTATATAGTCCTTAAAAAAAGTAGCGGTAAGGTATATAAGGTATGTTTTAGCGAGGAGCACGGCGACTTAATATATAGTACTAAAAACAATAGTAATACTTAGCAGTCCTTAAAAAAGTCTAGTATTAACTAGTAAAGCAAACGGGGAATATAGTTTAAGATTAAAAGCTAAACTTACTTATAAGTATAAATCGGTTAATTAAGGCTATAATAGGGTTTACAATAATAAATCATAGTTTAATAAAGCAAACTACCCTTTATATATAAGCTTACTTTATTATCGTCTTTTTTATATAACGTCTTATATAACAGGTTACGCCTTATGCCTTATATTGTATACGATTACTATAAATAGGAATATTAATATAAGTAATATAGTCTTAAACTACGCGGCTAGGTCTTCTTTCATAATTACTATAATTAGTATAAGTATACGCCTAACTATTTAGCATAAAGTTTAACGCCTAAATTAGTTATTACTACGCTTTACGGCGCGAGGATAAGGGGATAGGGCGCGGACTAATTACCGCCGGTTTAGGCCGGTACTACGGACTAATTACCGCCGGTTAAGGCTAGTACTACGGACTAATTACTGCTAGTTAAGCCGGTATAATAAACTAATTACTATATATAAACGTATATAAGGGTTTAGAAATAGTAAAAAGCTTATTTATTTTTAAAAGCATAGCTAGTTACTTTATACTTAGTTTTTTAAGCTAATTTTAAGGATCTTTAACTATACTATTTATAGTGCGTAAATAAACTATAAATATCTTTATAAAATCGCTTAATAAACTAAGTATAAGCCCGGTTAAAAATACTATAAACTATAATCGGGGAAATCCCTTAAATATCCTTAAATATCCCTTAAAAATCGCGGTAAGGTTTATCCTATATTTTTTAAGGTGCTTTTATAGTTAAAAACGGGTTAAACTATAGTTAAGATATCTTATAGAAATTCTTAAATATCCTTTAAAGATATTATCGGAATCCGCTTAGTAGTTTTTATAGTATTTTCTATAGTTAAAGACGTTATAAACTATAGTTAAGTAAGCTTTTAACCCTTTATAGTTATATCTTAAAAACCTTAGCGGGGTCTAACCGGTAATATTTATTATATCTCTTTAAGCGAGCCTTTATAATATATACTTTAAGCGTTCTTATCGCGGGGTTTTATAAGGCTCTTTAAAAGTAAAGTAAAGAGTTTAAGTATAGCTATTTAAATTCTATAATAACTCCTTAAAGTAAGAAAGAAAAGCCGATATCCTTATTAGTTTAAAGTAAGAATAAAGTAAAGGGGGCGCTAAGTTATAGCTTTATAGTAGCGTTTTTACGCTATATTAATAGTGCGCTATCTTTATTCTTTTAATAGTTTTTTCGGCCTATCCGGCTAATAGTAGCTAAGTAGCTTAAGATAGTTAGTAAGCGGCTCTTATTATAAATCCTTACCTCTTATTTAGTTATATATCTTTATCTTTATTAAGGCGATAAGCGCGTTTAGCTAAAACTTATAATAAATTTTTCCGACTTTCTTTTAAGGCGTATATTTAAGTACTTATTAAGTAGTAAGAAGTCTCCGCGCTAAGGAATACTTAAATTCTTTAGCGGGATACGTAATAAGAGATTAGCTTTATTTAAGCCTTATCTTATATTATTATCTTACTTACCCTTTTACGCTATTTTTAATTCTTTACTAAATTTCCTATACTACTTACTAGCTTTATAAGCCGCCTATAAATAAGATATTATATCTTACTTACTACTACTATCGTAGTTATCCCTTACCTTTTATTACTAGGCTTTTTAACTTATTATCCTTATTATATAGCGCTATTACTTATACTTTTCTACTAACTAATACGCGTTTAGCTACTAAGAAGATATTAAGGTAAGGGTAAGCTATCCTACTAATATTAATAAGTATAGTTAGTATTAAGGTACTAAATATCTATATTCCCGCTTAAAAGCGGGTAATAAGGTTCTTAATAGCCTTAATACTTAACTCCTTACTTTTAAGGTTTTAAACGTGCTTAATAGTCTTAAAAAACCTCTTTATAAAGAGGGCCTTAAAGGCAAGAATATAAAGCGCGTAGTTAGTATAGCTAATAAGGTAGATTTTAAAGCCTAGGAGTTTTATTACTTAAGTTAAAGTTAAGTTATATTTAAACTCTTCGCGGGCTTATAAGTAAAACTTAGTATAGTTTATAGCTAGGCGGAAACTCTTAATTATTATAATCTTATTACCGGAGTATAGGCTTTTAAAGCTAAGCTTATTAAGGATTATATCGGTTATTACTAGCGGTTTTTATAAGATCGGGCGGCGGAATATATTATAAAGCTAGTTATTGCTATCTCCTTTAGTTAAAGAGGGATAGCGGATAAACTATAATAAGGTGCTTATATGCTTTTATATAGCCAGGCTAAGCATAGCGGTAAGCGGAAAGAGCGTTCGCTAAGCGGGACTAAATAAGTCCTTAAGGCCTATAGCGGCTATAAGCTAAGAAAGGGATTTTATAGCATAGGCTAGACCGCGTATAAAGTAAGATAAGGTTTTAGCTATAGTAGGTTAAGACGTTGCTATAAACCTAGCTATAAACTAATTAAGCTAAGCTTTAAATATATAGTTAAAGATAGCGTAGACGTTATTTTAATTATTTAGCTAAAGTAAGTTTCCGCTAGCTATAGCGGCTACTATAAATCTTAAGACTATAGTAAGGTTAGCTAACTTAAGGGCGTTAAGTATTAGCTAGTTATTCCGCTAATAAAGATTTCTAGCTACGCTTTAAAAAATATATAGGCGGTAAGGGCTTTTAAATAGTAAGAGCTAAGTAAGAGGTATAGCTAAGTTACTACGAAACCGGCTATTTAGACCACGCTATAGTATAAGGTTAAGAGGCGAGTCGTTTAAGTTAAGTATTTAAAAAAGGTAGTATAAGGCGTTTTTTATAGTACCGTAGTTTAAGTTAAATCTATTAGCTTAAGCGTGGCTATAAAAGATAGCGTAGGTTTATATAAAAGCTTAAACTTAAAGGTTTTAACTCTTACTAAGGGACTTAATATTACTAAACGTAAGATATAAGCGCTCCGGCTACTTATATGTCGGTATATGAGATACAAGCATATAGACGATAATTAGCGTCTTAACCCTTAACTAGGGCCGGGGCGAGACTTTTTAGCAGTGCGGTATTATCGCACTATTTCTTTATAGTAAATAGTAGCAATTCCTTTAGCGTAGGTTCGATCCCCGCGCGAGAAAGTAGACCTATAAGTCCGTATAGAAATAAGGCTCCCTTTAAGCGCGCGTAATAATATAAGCGTGCGCAGCTTCTAGCTACCGGCTTAATAAACCGGGGAGGTCCTATCTTATAGATAACGAGGACGTTATCGTCTTTCCTTTTAAAGCGGCAATTATTACGGAACGTAAGATATAAGCGCTCCGGCTACTCGTATATCGGTATATAAAATGCAAGTATATAGACGATAATTAGCATCCCGACCCTTAACTAAGGCCGGGGCGAGACCTTTTAGCAGTGCGGTATTATCGCACTATTTCTCTATAGTAAATAGTAGTAATTCCTTTAGCGTAGGTTCGATCCTTATATAAGAAAGTAGACCTATAAGTCTATATAAAAATAAGGCTCCCCTTAAGCGCGCGTGATAATATAAGCGTGCGTAGCTTTTAGCTACCGGCTTAATAAACCGGGGAGGTCTTGTCTTATAGATAACGAGGACGTTATTGTCTTTCCTTTTAAAGCGGTAATTATTACGGAACGTAAGATATAAGCGCTCCGGCTACTTATATGTCGGTATATAAGATATAAGTATATAGACGATAATTAGCGTCCCGACCCTTAACTAAGGCCGGGGCGAGACCTTTTAGCAGTGCGGTATTATCGCACTGTTTCTCCGTAGCACTTAAGGCTATAAAGAATAGCCGCCTTATTTTTATAAAGCTTAAGCGCTTACTTATATCTTTTATATTAAAGGTATAAGGGCTTATAAAAGAGCGGGTTAAAGAAGTAGTTATTAAATAGCTAGTTTTAGCTATAAAAGACGTTTAATAATAAAGGGACTTAAAATAGGAGTATAAGGATTATAAGCTTAAGGTAAAGAAAGTTATATATATAGAAGTAAGTAAAGTATAGCGGGCTATAGCCGGCGGTAAAAGGAAATATAATTATAGAAAAAAAAGGAGAGGGGAGAGGGTAAGCGGCGGAGAGAATTTTAATAGGTATACTATAAAGCTAAAAGGGCCTTATTACTTAAAGTAAACGGCGGTATATTATTATTTAAATAACTAATTACCTTAGGCGTAGTAAGGTATAGTTTCTTATAACTTATAATAGCCTTTAAGTCTTATACCTAGGCTTAACCGCTTAATTTTCTTAGTTAAAGAGTTTCGTATTAAGTTATAAAGGCCGCGTATTATACTCTTATCCGAATTACTTAAGTAGCTAACTCCTTTTATGCTTTTTTAAAAGCTTTTAAAATCTTTAGTAAAAAGACCGCTTTTTAGTTTACTTATAAGTTATAGCTACTTAGCTAGCCTTTTTAAGCTACGAGAAACTTCTTCCTTAGCTTTTTACCGCCTTTTTTTATTATATAGCTTTATAAGATTTGTTTTACTTTTTATTTATTTAAATAAAGTATCCTTTTATCTTAAACTTATTTTAAGCGTATAGCTAGCTTATTTACTAAGCGTAGTTATGCTATTAAATTAACTAAATAGATATTAAGGGACCTTTTTATATCTAGCTAGTATATAAGCTATCTTACTTTAGCGGTAATTTTAAATAGCTTAGTATATCTTTTTTAAAGCTTTGCTAGTTTACTATCCGCAATATAGTCGCTTTTACTAAGCTATAGCTAAACTTAATTACTAAGCTTAAATTTTAATAAGCGGTATTTCTTATTATATCTATCTTTTATAGCGGCTTAAGTATAAAAGATAGCTAACCTAGCTTTTTCTTATAAAATCTCTTAGTTTTATAGGTATAAGTAGTTATTAAGGAACTAAAGGCTATTATTTATTCGTATCCTTATAATAAGCTTACTAAAGGCTATATAAATTATTAAGGAGAAGGAATTATTAAGGCTAAACTAAAAGGCGATTAGTATATTAGTTTAGCATAAGTCTAGGAAATTAGCGGTAAAGAATCGTAGCGTATTATTTATAGTTTAGTTTCGCCTTTTTAATAAGCTATTAGTTTAAAGGTACTAAGTAGTAGATATAAAAAGCTTCGATCTAAAGGCTTGCTATAAGGTCCGCTAAAATGCTAAGGTAAACTTTATATCTTAGTTAAAGATTATCCCCTTCGGAATCCCTTAGTTAGCGCGGAGTAGCTCGGTATATAATACTTATACTTAGTCTTCCGCTATAAACTAATTATTACTTAAGATAAGGAGATATATTTTTAAGCATTTATTAGTTATAGTTAGTAAGGTATTAAAGAAGTTCTTTATAGGATCTTTTTATAAGGATTATTCGGCTTAAACTACTAAGAGCTTAGTAATAAAGTCTATTACTATTATATAGTATAAAACCGGTAAGCTTTAAATTTAAATAAGCTACCTTAGCGTCTTACCTTAATAGGTTTAGTTATAATAATAAGTATTATAGCCGTTTATAACCTCGTTTATATATTTATAAAGCTATAAGATTAAGAAGCTTTTAAATAAATCTTACTATATATAAGTATAGCCGGTATAAAAATATCTAGCGTAAGCGTCTTTAACAATCTTCTTAACGTAAGTCTTAAGGATATATAGTCTTTAGCGTTTATTATTCTTTATAAAGTATAATAACCTTTATAACTAAAAGAATAAGAGTTTAAATATACCGTTCTTATCGCTAAGCTACGCTATGATTTTTGCTTACTATATATCCTCCGTATATCTATTAATTATGTTTTAGCGGAGCGGTAATTTAATTAATACTTTTATATAAAGGTATACGCGGTCCGTTATCTTATTTTTTTAAATGCGTTTTAATTCCCCTTTTTAGTTTAAGGATACCAGCTTATTATCTTAGTATAGTAAATATAAAAGCGCTTTTAGTATAACGTTTTTAACGCTTTAAATATAGCATACCTTAAGCGGGAATTAGTTTAAGTATTAAAACGCAAAGACTAGCTTATTATTAGATTTAATATTAATAAAGAATAAGGAGTTTTAGTATATAATTCTATAAATACTTATATAGTTAGTAAAGCCGATTACTTATAGCGTTTTTATAGATAGTATTATAATATATAACTTATATATTGCTTATACTAAACCGGCTACTTTAAGTTTTATAGGCTAATATTAAGGTTCTCCGCTTTAACGGGCGCGGCTTAAGTAAACAATAAGCTAGACCTTAGTTTAAGCTAATAGCGTGTTTTTATCTTATTCCGTGCCTTTTTTTAAGTAAAAAGCTATAGCCGCTACTTTATATTCTTAAGATATATTAATCTAAATAAATAGTTATTAAGCGGGGTTAAAGCAGTAAATAGTTTAAGGCTTAGTACGTTTCTTAGTTAAAATCGTAAAAGCCTTTTCTTCTTTTAAAGTAAGCTAAAAAGCGGCTTTCGCAGCGTATTAAGCCTATCCTTAGCCCTTTAAGAGGACTCTTTTTTCCCGTCTTATTTAAAGTAGCTTTATTTTTCGTTTTTATAAGATATCGACTTCCTTAGCGAAATACGGGACTATATAGTATAGCTACTTAATAAGGCCGATTTGTTTCTTAAGCTATTAAAGGTTTTTTAAGAACGCAATATTCTTTAAGGCTTATATACGTTTATTTATATTTATTAAGCTAATAGCGTTTACCTTAAATCTAAGGAGCTATATAGATAAGTACGCTAAAAAGAACTTTAGTTTAAATAAGGTAATATTATAGTTATAAGAGGCACGAAATATAGCCTTTAAATATTAAAGGTGTTCTTTAGCTATATTTAAGTAGATAATAATATTATTAATATAGGCCGCCGCGTATTTTTAGTATCTATAGAGGATATTATTAATAAACCTTTAAATATATACTAAGGAGTTCTTAAAGCTTATAAGTATTATTAGTAATCTTTTTAGCTTACGATAGCTTATAACTATAAACCTTTCTTAGTAGTCTTAATAAACTAAGAACTAGTAGAAAAACGATTATATATTTACTATATTAATAAACTTCTTTCCTTTAAGGCGTTTAATTATATCGCTTTAAAAGGGTATTAAGTAAGCGTTTAAAGTAGTAATAGCGTTAATCCCTTATAAGTCTATAACTACTTATCCTTTTTTCTTTCCGTTTACTATTTTCTATACTATAAATACTAACGCTATAAACAAGGTTAGCTTATAAACTTATTTTAATCGGCCTTATATAGTTAGCTAGCCGAATATTATATATTACGGAATTTAAACGGCCACGCCCGGACTCCTTACTTTCCTTTTAAGGAGCCCTATAAAACCCCGTAATAAGAACGCTTAAAGCACGCACTACGAAAGCTCGCTTAAGGAGATACGATAAATATTACCGGTCGGACCCCGCTAAGGTTTCTAGGATATAACTATAGAGGGTTAGGAGCCTACCTAACTATAGTTTATAATATCTTTAACTATAAGAAATACCGTAAAAACTATTAAGCAGATTCTGCTAGTATCTTTAAGGGATTTTTAAGGATTTCTACGGGATATCTTAATTATAGTTTAACTTATTTTTAATTATAAAAGCACCCCGGAAGATATAGGATAAACCTTATAGCGATTTTTAAGGGATATCTAAGGATATTTAAGGGATTTCCCCGATTATAAGCTATAGTATATCTAACTAAGCTTATACTTAGTTTATTAAGCGATTTTATAAGGATATCTACGGTTTATCTACGTACTATAAATAGTATAGTTAAAGGTTTTTAAAACTAGCTTAAAGAACTAAATATAAAGTAGCTAGCTATGCCTTTAAAGAATAAATAAGCTTTTTACTATTTTTAAAACCCTATATACGTTTATATATAGTAATTAGTTTATTATACTAGCCCGATTAGCGGTAATTAGTTTATAGTACTAGCCTTAACTAGCGGTAATTAGTTTATAGTACCGGCTTAAACCGGCGGTAATTAATCTATACCTTATCCCTTTATCTTTACGCTATAAAGCATAGCAAATAGTAGCAATTCCTACCTATTTAAATAAAAATCCTTTAAATATCCGCTAAGCTAAGAATAACTATATCGCATAATTAAGTATTTATCTTATAAGAAGTTAGATATTAAACGATATTTTCTTTAGTAAAAAGCTTTTATTAGCCTTTAAGTCTAACCTTAATAATAAGCACCTTTTCCTTAACGCGCTTATAATAAAACTTTAAGACGAGTAAGCTATAAAAGCGGAAAAGGCCGCGGCCTACTAAGTATACCGGTTTAATAATCTCCCTTACCCCTTTTTAAGGTACTATACTATAATAGCTTATAAAGCTAGATAGGACGTAAAATAAGTCCCGCTTAGCTAAGCTAAGACTACTACCCTTTAAGAGGTAATCCGCTTTTAAAATACTAATAAAAGATAAACTATAAAACGATAAAATCTATATAATTAAGTAAACTAAATTCGGTATTACTTAAATAAATCGATTATTCTTTAAATAAAAGAAGTAAGGATAAGCTAACCTTAAAACTATTTAGCTCTTAGCCTGCTAAATACCCTCCGGATTAAGCTTATAAGAAAGTTACTTTTTCCTTAAAACGATAAGCTTAGTAAACGTTTTTACTATATACTACTAATAAAGTTTAGCTTAAAGGCCTTAACTAAAAATCCGCCTTAAAGGATACTTAGTAGTTTCTTAGTTTAGTATTATTATTTAGCCTTATCCGCTATAGCCGCGCTAATTAAGGCATTTTCGGGACTCTTAATTAATAAAAACGAGCCTTTTATACTAAGGGCCTTATAGTATACCGGATTCCGGGACGTATATAAAACGGAAAGTTAAGCGCTTAGCGAAAGTATTAAGACTAAGACCTTAATAATAAGTAATAAAAACGCGGTAAGTAATACCCTTAGTAGGCTAAACCTATTTATACTAAGTATATAGATACTAAGACTAAGTATAGCCTTAAGCCCCTTAATAAGAATAGTAATAATATTAAACGAATAATTCTTTAGTCTCCTTTAAGTATTAAGAAAAGAAAACGCGCTTACTAAGCCTTAAGAAAACCTTAATTATAAGCTAAGGATATAAGGAGATTTAACTTATTAAGACTTTTAAAAGTATCCTTTAATAAAGTTTAAGAAGATAATAAAGCTAGTATATTTTAAGGAGTAGACCGTTTTATCGACTTTATCCGCTAAAACGCTAATAAAAGCGAGGCCTATATAGATAAATTAGCTATTTAATTACCCTCTTTCCTTTAAGGAAGTATAGCGAAATAGTATTCCGGGGACCTCTTAAAACTATAATAAGAAGAACTTAGTAAGCTTAGCGTCTAACTAAGCTAATAAATCTCCGCCTTATAAAAACGGTTTAGAATCCGCTTAAATATAGCGATATAAGCACTTAATAAAGAGTACTTTATTATTAAAGATATAATAATAAGATTTAACTTTAAGTTTTAAATATCGCGCTTATAATATAAAGCTAAGACCGCGCTTTACTAGCTAGATTACTTAATTATAGTAATTTACTAAAAGCTAAACGTTTACTTATAAGAATTTTTATAACGTTTAATAAAAAAGAAGGATATTAATAAATAGATTAATAAATATAAGGAAATTCTTCCTTAGCTATAAGTTAAATATACTTAAGGATCTTAAAAGCACTTACTAGCGCGAAAGAAATAAGTCTAACCTATAAAAAGGCGAGGGCCGACTAGCTATACCTTATATATACTTAAAGGATAGTCCGGGACGCCTTAGCTATCTTTTAAAGGCTCGTTAAGGCTAAGGGTTACGTTTTTAGACCGCTTAGTAAGGACGGATATACTATAGGCCTTATAGCGCGCGCTAAGTTAAAGGAGAAATCCGCCTAAATAGCTAAGAACTTAAGCTAAGGTCCTTTAGCTTAAAAGAGAAAGGACCTTTAAGACTATATACTCGCTAACGCTAAAACTAAAGTAAGTATACCCCGCGATTAAGGAAGGAACTATAGTAAAGACTAACGACTCTTTAAAGGATAAAAAGTACGATATAAAAGGAGCTTAGTTAGATACTAATAAAAGCTTAAAGGAAACCGCAATCTATATTATAATAGACTTAGTATAGGAGGCTAATAAAGCGTACGGATTTTATAGTAAAGCATTCCCTTTAAAGAATAAGCTTTATTAATACGTTAAAGATAAACACCCCTTTAACCTTAACCGAGATATAGCTATATAAAGATATAGCTTAGTATAGTAAGTAGTTATTCGGAAGCTATAAAGTATTTAGATAGTTAAGGCTTCTTTTAATATCTAGCTATTAAACCTTAATAGGCCGTTACGATTTACCTATATACGCTTACTAGTCTATAAAGAAAAGGGCCTAAGATAAGCATTAAAGCTTATATAAATATTAAGGTAGACCGAAGCCTTATTTAAGCCGACTTAGTAAAGACCTTTTAAAATATAACTATAAACTCTACTTAATAAATTCTTATTTAAGGAGTAAGAAAAATAGCTACCGTTAAATAAGCGGAATTTACCGCGTATATACTAAAAAGGCTAGATAGTAGCCTTATAGTTATAAAGATAAGGATCGGCGCCTAAATAATAAAACACTTAGCGGCTAATATATTACTTAGCTAAGACTTTTTAGTTCCTTATTAAAAGGATCTTATTAACTTTATATTAGTCTTATAAATCGGGGCCTATAAAGGGATTAAAGCTAAAGTTAAGATAGTCTAGCTAGGACTGGCGATATATAGATAAGTAATCTACTTAGTTACTATAATAATTCTTACTAGCTATCGCTACGCCCTACCTATTTAAGTCCGGGCGCCGCCGTTAAGGCATAATATTATATTTTTCCTTAATAACCCTAAGCTCGCCCGGATAATAATATAGGATTATAAGAGCTTTACGGCGATAAACTATTTTAAGGAACTACTAATACTCCGCTAAGGCTAAAAGGTAAGGATAATTACGGACCTTAATAAGCAGTTTTAGCTATATAAGGAGGTTAACGCTACTACTCCTTTAGCGGAAGCCCTTATAGAAAATCCGGATAAAATAGACCCCGCTAAGGACTTCCTATAAAAGGATCTTACTATAAACTATAAACTTAAAATCGGCTAAACTAAGAACCTACCTAAACATACTACTAATAAGGGCGTTTAAATCTACGCTAAAAACCTAAAATATGTATTAAAACTTTAAGATATCCTTTAATCGTTTCCTTGCCTTTAAAAGGATAAGGGAGTAGTATATAAAAATAAATCTAAATATATACGCATTCCTTTAATAAAAGGATAGTAATATTAATAAGTTATATTAAGATTATACCTATTAAGCGATAAAGATAAGAAGGTAGTAAATACAATATTTAGCTAGCTAACTATATAAGGCTAATTAAAACGAGTTTACGGGCTAACCCCGTTCGCGGCGCCGGTATTTATAGTGTATAAAAAGGGAAACGGAAAGGAAAAAGGATAAGTAGTTATAAACTTACGGGGGATAAACGCTATTACTACCTTAAACGCTTACTTAATGCCCCTTTAAAGCGATATAATTAAACGCCTCCGGGGAAAGACGTTTATTAATATAGTAAATATATAATCGTTTTTTTACTAGTTCTTAGTTTACTAAGACTACTAAGAAAGGTTTATAGTTATAAGCTATTAAGGGCTAAAAAGATTATTAATAATACTTATAGGCTTTAAGAACTCCTTAGTATACGTTTAAAGGTTTATCGATAACGTCCTCTATAAATACTAAAAGTACGCAGCGGCCTATATCGAAGATATTATTATCTACTTTAATATAGCTAAAGAATACTTTTAATATTTAAAGTCTATATTCCGCGCTTTCTATAACTATAATATTACCTTATCTAAACTAAAGTCTTTCTTAGCGTACCCGTTTATATAGCTCCTCGGATTTAAAGTAAACGCTATCGGCTTAATAAATATAGATAAACGTATATAAGCTTTAAAGGATATCGCGTTTTTAAAGAACCTTTAATAGCTTAAGAAATAGATCGGCCTTATTAAGTAGCTACGCTATATAGTCCCGTATTTCGCTAAAGAAGTTAATATCTTATAAAAACGAAAGACGGAGCTGCTTTAAGTAAAATAAGAAGAAGGAGTCCCCTTAAGGGGCTAAGGACGGGCTTAATATACCGCGAAAGCCGCTTTTTAGCTTACTTTAAAAGAAAAACAGGCCTTTGCGATTTTAACTAAGAAACTTACTAAGCTTTAAACGATTTACTACTTCGACCCCGCTTAATAACTATTTATTTAGATTAATATATCCTAAGAATACGAAGTAGTAGCTATAGCTTTTTACTTAAAAAAAGGCATAAAATAAGATAAAAAGACGCTACTAGCCCGGACTAAGGTTTAGCTTATCGTTTACTTAAGCCGCGCCTTTTAAAGCAGAGAACCTTAATACTAGCTTATAGAACTTAAAGTAGCTAGTTTAGTATAAGTAGTATATAAGTTACGCACTATAGTACTATCCGTAAAAACGCTATAAGTAGTTGTCTTTACTAACTATATAAGTACTTATAAAATCGTATACTGAAAATCCTTATTCTTTATTAGTAGAAAATCTAATAATAAGCTAATCTTAGCGTCTTAATACTTAAGCTAATTCCCGCTTAAAGTATATTATATTCTAAGCGTTAAAAACGTTATACCGGACGCGCTTTTATATTTACTATACTAAGATAATAAGCTAGTATCCTTAAACTAAGAAGGGGAATTAAAATATATTTAAGAAAACGAGATAATAAACCGCGTATTCCTTTATATAAAAGCATTAATTAAATTGCCGCTCCGCTAAAAAATAATTAATAGATATATAGAAGATATATAGTAAGTAAAAATCATAGCGTAGCTTAGCGATAAAAACGGGGTCCCCGGACTCCTATTCCTCCGGTTATAAGGGTTACTATACTTTATAGAAAACAATAAACGCCGGAGACTATATATCCTTAAGACCTATATTAAGGAGATCGTTAAAGACGCTTACGCTAGATATTTTTTATTACGGAACGTAAGATGCAAGCGCTCCGGCCACTCGTATATCGGTATATAAGATGCAAGCATATAGACGATAATTAACGTCCCGACCCCTAATTAAGGCCGGGGCGAGACCTTTTAGCAGTGCGGTATTATCGCACTATTTCTCCGTAGTAAATAGTAGCAATTCCTTTAGCGTAGGTTCGATCCCCGCGCGAGAAAGTAGACCTATAAGTCCGTACGGAAATAAGGCTCCCCCCGGGCGCGCGTAATAATATAAGCGTGCGCAGCTGCTAGCTACCGGCTTAATAAACCGGGGAGGTCCTATCTTATAAATAACGAGGACGTTAATATCTTTCCTTTTAAGGCGGTAATTGTTATAAAACGTAAGATATAAGCGCTTTAGCTACTTATATATCGGTATATAAGATATAAGCATATAGACGATAATTAACGTCCCGACCCTTAACTAAGGCCGGGGCGAGACCTTTTAGCAATGCGGTATTATCGCACTGTTTCTCCGTAGTATTTATCTTAAAACTTTTTATAAGATTTTATTCTCCCTTAAACAAAGGCCTCTTACCTTAAATTTATATAAAGTATCGGTCGATTATATAAAGTATTAATCGATTTATTTAATACTAATTCTATTATTAGCTAAAGCTAGCTTAAGCTAATTATAAGCGTATTTAACCTTTACTGCTTATAACTAATACTAGTTGTTTTTAACTATTAAGTAATATTATTTATCCTTATAACTACTAGTATTTACTTTAATAGTTATATTTTTATAGTTAATAGTATTTACTTTACTAGCTACTCCTTTATATTTAGTAGTGCTTACTTTAATAAATATTAGTACTTCGCTAAGTACTTAAGATTACTAATTAAACTTTGTTTTTATTATAGTTTTTTATAGTTAAGATTAAATACTTTATAACTACTTTTTTAGCCTACTTTTATATAAGCCTTTATACTTTTAATAAAAAGAATATAAGTAAGCGCTTAAGCTTTATAAAAATAAAGTATTTATACTTTATATCTTTAAGTCTTTTAATAAAAGCTAAAACCTTTAAGTCTAAGCTTTTATATAAAACTATATCGCTTTTTATAACCGCGCTTAAGCTAATAAATTTAACTTAAACTATAGTACTTATTACGGAATCTAAACGGCCACGCCCGGACTCCTTACTTTACTCTTAAAGAAGCCTTATAAAACCCCGCAATAAGAACGCCCGGAGCACGCACTATAAAAGCTCGCCTAAAGAGATACGACGAATATTACCGGTCGGACCCCGCTAAGGTTTCCGGGATATAACTATAAAGGGTTAAGAGCCTACCTAACTATAGTTTACGATATCTTTAATTAAGGGAGATACTATAAAAACTATTAAGCGGATTCCGCTAGTATCTTTAAGGGATTTCTAAGGATTTCCGCGGGATATCTTAATTATAGTTCGACCTATTTTTAATTATAAAAGCACCTTAAAAGATATAGGATAAACCTTACCACGATTTTTAAGGGATATCTAAGGATATTTAAGGGATTTCCTTAACTATAGTTTATAGTACTTTTAACTAAGCTTATACTTAGTTTATTAAGCGATTCTATAAGGATATCTACGGTTTATTTTATATACTATAAATAGTATAGTTAAAGATCCTTAAAATTAGCTTAAAAGACTAAGTATAAAGTAGCTAGCTATGCCTTTAAAAAATAAATAAGCTTTTTACTATTTTTAAACCCCTATATATAATTATATATAGTAATTAGTTTATTATACTAGCTTAACTAGCGGTAATTAGTTTATAGTACCGGCTTTAACTAGCGGTAATTAGTTTATAGTACCGGCCTTAACTAATAGTAATTAGTCCGCGCTTTATCCCTTTATCCTTATATTATAAGGCGTAGTAATTAATAGTAATTCTTACTTATTTAAACGGAAATCCCTTAAATATCCGCTAAGCTAAGAGTAACTATATTATACGATTAAGTACTTATCCTATAAGAAGTTAGATACTAAACGATATTTTCTTTAGTAAGAAGCTTCTATTAGCCTTTAAGTTTAACCTTAATAATAAGCACCTTTTCTTTAACGCGCTTATAATAAAACTCTAAGATAAGTAGGCTATAAGAGCAAAAGAGGCCGCGGCCTACTAAGTATACTAGTTTAACAATCTCCTTTACCTCTTTTTAAAGTACTATACCGCAATAGCCTATTAAGCTAAATAAGACGTAGAATAAATCCCGCTTAGCTAAGCTAAGACTACTACTTTTTAAGAGGTAATCTACTTTTAAAATACTAATAAAGGATAGACTATAAAATAATAGAATTTATATAACTAAGTAAACTAAATTCGGTATTACTTAAATAGATTAATTATCCTTTAAATAAAAGAAGTAAAGATAAGCCGACTTTAAAACTATCCGGCTCCTTACTTACTAAATACCCTTCGGATTAAGCTTATAATAAAGTTACTCTTTCCTTAAGACGATAAGCTTAGCGGATATTTCTACCGCGTACTATTAATAAGGTTTAGCTTAAAGGCCTTAACCGGAAATCCGCCTTAAAGGATACTTAGCAGTTTCTTAGTTTAGTATTACTATTTAGCCTTATCCGCTATAGCTACGCTAACTAAAGCATTTTTAGGACTCTCGATTAATAAAAATAAGCCTCTTATGCTAAGGGCCTTACGGCGTATTAAATTCCGGGACGCGTATAAAACGGAAGGTTAAGCACTTAGCGAGAGTATTAAGACTAAGACCTTAATAATAAGCGATAAGGATACGATAAGCGATACCCTTAGCGGGCTAAACCTATCTATACTAAGCGCGTAGATACTAAGACTAAGTATAGCTTTAAGCCTCTTAGTAAAAATAGTAGTAATATCGAATAAATAATTCCTTAGTCTCCTTTAAGTATTAAGAAAAAAAGACGCGCTTACTAAGCCTTAAGAAAAACCTTAACTATAAGCCGAGAACGTAAGGAGATTTAACCTATTAAGACTTTTAAAAGTATCCTTCGATAAAGTCTAAGAAGACGATAAGGCTAATATATTTTAAGGAGTAAACTATTTTATCGACTTTATCCGCCGAAACGCTAGTAAAAGCAAGGCCTATGCGGATAAATTAGCTATTTAATTGCCCTCTTTCTTTTAAGGAAGTATAGCAAAATAGTATTTTTAGGACCTCTTAAAACTATAATAAGAAAAACTTAGCGAGCCCGGCGTCGGACTAAGCTAATAGATATCCGCCTTATAAAAACGGTTTAAAATCCGCTTAGATATAGTAATATAGGCACTTAATAAAAAGCACTTTATTATCGAAGATATAGTAATAAGATTTAACTTTAAGTCTTAGATATTACGCTTATAACGTAAAGCTAAGGCCGCGCTTTACTAGCTAAACTACTTAACTATAGTAATTTACTAAAAGCTAAACGTTTACTTATAAGAATCCTTATAACGCTTAGTAAAGAACGAGGATATTAATAAATAGATTAACGAATATAAGGAAATTCTTCCTTAGTTATAAGTTAAATATACTTAAAGATCTTAAAAGCACTTACTAGCGCGAAAGAAATAAGTCTAACCTATAAAAAGGCGAGGGCTAACTAGCCGTACTTTATACGCACTTAAAGAATAGTTTAAGACGCCTTAGCTATTTATCGAAGGCTCGCCGGGACTAAAGGTTACGTTTTTAGACCGCTTAGCAAGGATAGATATACCTTAAGCCTTATAGCGCTCGCTAAGTTAAGGAAGAAACCCGCCTAAATAGTTAGGAATATAAGTTAAGGTCTTTTAGCTTAAGAGAGAAGGGACCTTTAAGACTATACGCTTATTAACGCTAAAGCTAAAACGGGCATACCCCGCGACTAAGGAAAGAACTATAGCAAAAACTAATAACTATTTAAAGGATAAAGAGTACGATATAGAAAGAGCTTAGTCGGATACCGATAAAAGCCTAGAGGAAACCGCAATCTATACTATAGTAAACTTAGTATAGGAGGCTGATAAAGTATACGGATTTTATAGCGAAGCATTCCCCTCGAAAAATAAGCTTTACTAATACGTTAAAAATAAACACCCCCTTAACCCTAGCTAAGACGTTGCTATATAAAGACGTAGCTTAGTATAATAAGTAGTTATTCGGAAGCTATAAAGCGTTTAGATAGTTAAGGCTTCCTTAAACGTTTAGCTATTAAACCTTAATAAGCCGTTACGATTTACTTACGCACGCTTACTAATCTACGGAAAAGAAGGGCTTAGGATAAGTATTAAAGCCTATATAAATACCGGGGCAGACCGAAGCTTTATTTAGGCCGGCTTAATAAAGACCTTTTAAAATATAACTATAAACTCCTCTTAACGAATTCCTATTTAAGGAGTAAGAAGAATAGCTACTATTAAATAGGCGGAATTTACCGCTTATATACTAAGAAGGCTAGACGATAGCCTCGCGGTCGTAAAAGTAAGGATTAGCGCTTAGATAGTAAAACGCTTAGCGGTTAATATATTGCTTAGCTAAGACTTTTTAGTTCCTTACTTAAGGGACCTTATTAACTTTACGTTAGTCTTATAAATCGGGGCTTATAAAGGGATTAAAGCCGAAGTTAAGATAGTTTAGCTAAGGCTAGCGATATATAAACGGGTAATTTACTTAATTACTACGATAATTCTAGCTAGTTTTAGCTACGCCTTACCTATATAGGTCCGGGCGCCGCTATTAAGACGTAATATAATATTTTTCCCTAATAACCCTAAGCTCGCTTAGATAATAATATAGAATTATATAAGCTTTACAGCGATAAACTATTTTAAGGAACTACTAATACTCCGCTAAGGCTAAAAGGTAAGGATAATTACGGACCTTAATAAGTAGTTTTAGCTATATAAAGAGGTTAACGCTACTACTCCCTTAGCGGAAGCCCTTATAGAAAATCCGGATAAAATAAACCCCGCTAAGGACTTTCTATAATAGGATCTTATTATAAACTATAAACTTAAAATCGGCCGAACTAAGGACTTACCCGAACTTACTACTAATAAGGGCGTCCGGATCTACGTTAAAAACCTAAAATACGTATTAAAAGTCTAAGATATCCTTTAATCGTTTCCCCGCCTTTAAAAAGACGAGGGAGTAGTATATATAGACGAATCCGAATATATACGTATTCCTTTAATAGAAGGATAGCAATATTAATAAGTCGTATTAAGATTATACTTATTAAGCGATAAAGATAAGAAGGTAGTAAATACGATATTCGGCTAGCTAACTATATAGGGCTAATTAAAACGAGTTTATAGGCTAACCTCGTTTGCGGTATTAGTATTCATAGTATAGAAGACGGTAAATAGAAAGGAGAAAGGATAAGTAGTCGTAGACTTATAGGGGATTAACGCTATTACTACCTTAAACGCATACTTAATACCCCTTTAAAGCGATATAATTAAACGCCTTTAAGGAAAGAAGTTTATTAATATAGTAAACGCACGATCGTTTTTTTATTAGTTCTTAGTTTACTAAGACTACTAAGAAAGGTTTATAGTTATAAGCTATCGCGGGCTAAAAAGATTATTAGTAATACTTATAAGCTTTAAGAACTCCCCGGTATATATCTAAAGGTTTATCGATAACGTCCTCCGTAGATACTAAGAATACGCGGCGGCCTATATCGATAATATTATTATTTACTTTAATACGGCTAAAGAATACCTTTAATATTTAAAGGCCGTATTCCGCGCTTTTTACGATTATAATATTACTTTATCCGGACTAAAGTCCTTCTTAGCGTACCCGTTTATATAGCTCCTTAGATTTAAGGTAGACGCTATTAGCTTAATAAATATAGATAAACGCGTATAAGCCTTAAGGGATATCGCGTTTTTAAGGAACTTTTAATAGCTCGAGAAATAGATTGGCCTTATTAAGTAGCTATGCTATATAGTCCCGCATTTTGCTAAGGAAGTCGATATCTTATAAAAATAAAAACTAAAGCTACTTTAAGTAAGACGGGAAGAAGGAGTCCCCTTAAAGGGCTAAGGACGGGCTCGATATACCGCGAAAGCCGCTTTTTAGCCTACTCCGAAAAAAGAAAAGGCCTTCGCGATTTTAACTAAGAAACTTACTAAGCCTTAAACGATTTACTACTTTAACCCCGCTTAATAACTATTTATCTAAATCGATATATCCTGAGAATACGGAGTAGCGGCTATAGCTTTTTACTTAAAAGAAAGCACGGAATAAAATAGAAAGACGCTACTAGCCCGGACTAAGGTTTAGCTTATTGTTTACCTAAGCCGCGCCCTTTAAGGCGGAGAACCTTAATATTAGCTTACGGAACTTAAAGTAGCTAGTTTAGTATAAGTAGTATATAAGCTACGCACTATAATACTATCTATAAGAACGCTATAAGTAGTTATCTTTACTAACTACGCAAGCACTTATAGAATTATATACTAAAAATCCTTATTCTTTACTAGTATAAAATCTAATAATAAGCTAGTCCTTATATCTTAATACTTAAGCTAATTCCCGCTTAAGGTATGCTATATCCTAAGCGTTAAAAAGATCGTGCTAGACGCGCTCTTACGTTTACCGCACTAAGATAATAAGCCGGTATCCTTAAACTAAGAAGGGGAATTAAAACGTATTTAAGAAGACGAGATAATAAACCGCGTATTCCTTTACGCGGAAGCATTAATCGAATTACCGCTCCGCTAAAAAATAATCGACGGATATATAGAAGATATATAGTAAGTAAAAATCATAGCATAACTTAATAATAAGGACGGGGTCCTTAGACTTTTATTCCTCCGGTTATAAGGGTTGCTATACTTTACGGAGAACGATAAATACCGGAGACTATATATCCTTAAGACCTACGCTAAGGAGATCGTTAAAGACGCCTACGCTAAATACTTTTATACCGGCTATATACGTATATAGTAAGACTTATTTAAAAGCTTCTTGATCTTATAGCTTAGTAGATATATAGATAAGGTTATAAACGGCTATAATGCTTACTACCGTAATTAAACTAACTAAAGTAAGATACTAAGATAGCTTATCCCGATTTAAAGCCCGCTAGTTCTATATTATATAATAGCGATAAACTTTATTACCGGGCTCTTAGTAGTTTAAGCCGAATAATCCCTATAAAAAGATCCTATAAAGAACTTCTTTAATACCTTACTAACTATAACTAATAAATCCTTAAAAATATATCTCCTTATCTTAAGTAATAATTAGTTTATAGCGGAAGACTAAGTATAAGCGTTATATACTAAACTACTCCGCGCTAACTAAAGGATTCCGAAGGGGATAATCTCTAACCGGGATATAAAGTTTACCTTAGCATTTTAGCGGACCTTATAGCAAGCCTTTAGATTAAAGCTTCTTATATTTACCGCTTAGTATCCTTAAACTAACGGCCTATCGGAAAGTCGAAACTAAACTATAAAAATCGCGCTATAATTCTTTACCGCTAATTTCCTAGACCTACGCTAAACTAATACGCTAATCGCCTTTTAGTTTAGCTTTAATAATTCTTTCTTCTTAGTAATTTACGCGGCCCTTAATAAGCTTATTATAAGGATAAAAATAAATAATAGCCTTTAGTTCCTTAGTAACTACTTATACTTATAAAACCGAGAAGTCTTATAAGAAGAAGCTAAGTTAGCTATCGCTTATACTTAAGCCGCTATAAAGGATAGATATAATAAGAAATACCGCCCGCTAGAATTTAAGCCTAGCGATTAAGTTTAGTTATAGCTTAGTAAAAGCTACTATATTATAGACGGTAAACTAGTAAAGCTTTAAAAAAGACGCACTAAGCCGTTTAAGGTTACCGCTAAAGTAAGATAGCTTATATACCGGTTAGATATAAAAAGGTCCTTTAATATTTATTTAGTCGTTTTAGTAGTATAACTATGCTTAGCGGACGAGCTAGCTATACGCTTAAAACTAGTTTAAGATAAAGGGATACCTTATTTAAATAAGTAAGAAGTAAAATAAATCCTATAAAGCTATATAATAAAAAAAGGCGGCGGAAAGCTAAAGAAAGAGTTCTTTATAGCTTAAAAAAGCTAGCTAAGTAGCTATAACTTATAGGTAAACGAAAAAGCGGTCTTCTCGCTAAAGATCGTAAAAGCCTTCGAAAAAGCATAAAAGGAGTTAGCTACTTAAGTAGTTCGGATAAGAGTATAATACGCGGCCCTTATAACTTAATATAAAACTCTCCGACTAAGAGAATTAAGCGGTTAGGCTTAAGCATAAGACTTAAAAGCTACTATAAGTTATAAAAAACTATAACTTACTACGCTTAAGGTAATTAGTTATTTTAATAATAATATACCGCCGTTTACTTTAAACAATAAGGCCCTTTTAGCCTTATAGTATACTTATTTAAATTCTCTCCGCCGCCTGCCCTTTCTCCTTTCCTTTCTTCTTTTTATAACTATATTTCCCTTTACCGCTAGCTATAGCCCGCCGTACTTTACTTACTCTTATACGTATAACTTTCTTTACCTTAAGCCTATAATCTTTATGCTTTTATTTTAAGTCCCTTTATCGTTAAACGTCTCTTATAGCTAAGACTAGCTATTCTATAATTACTTCTTTAGCCCGCTCTCCTATAAGCCCCTATACCTTTAATATAAAGGATATAAGTAAGCCCTTAAGCTTTATAAAAACAAGGCGGCTATCCTCTATAGCCTTAAGTCCTTTAGTAAGAGTTAAAACCTTTAAGTTTAAGCTTCTATATAAACCTACGCCGCCTTCTATAGCCGCGCTTAAGCTAATAGATTTAACTTAAACTATAGCACTATAAAGGACGGCCTATACTACCCTCTTTAAATACTTAACTTAAACGACTCGCCTCCTAGCCTTATACTATAGCGAGGTCTAAACGGCCGGTTTCGCGGTAACTTAGCTATACCTCTTGCTTAGCTCTTACTATTTAAAAGCCCCCGCCGCCTATATATTTTTTAAGGCGTAGCCGGAAATCTTTATTAGCGGAATAACTAGCTAATACTTAACGCCTTAAAGTTAGCTAACCTCGCTATAGTCTTAAGATCTATAGTAGCCGCCGTAGCTAGTAAAAACCCGCTTTAGCTAAACAATTAAAATAACATCCGCGCTATCCTTAACTACGTATTTAAGGCCTAGCTTAATTAGTTTTTAGCTAGGTTTATAGCAGCGTCTTAAGCGACTACGGCTAAAACCCTATTTCGCTTTGCACGCGGTCTAGCTTATACTATAAAATCCCCTTCTTAGCTTATAGCTATAATAGGCCTTAAAGACCTATTTAGTCCCGCTTAGTAAACGCTCTTCCCGCCCGCCGCTACGCTTAGCCCGGCTATATAGAGGCGTATAAGCGCCTTACTATAGTCTATCCGCCGTCCCTCCTTAACCGGAGGAGATAGCGATAACTAGCCTCGCGATATATTCCGCCGCCCGATCTTATAAAAGCCGCTAGTAGTAACTAACACGATCCTTAATAAACTTAGCTTTATAGGCCTATACTCCGGCGATAAGATTATAATAATTAGGAGTTTCCGCCTAGCTATAAACTACGCTAAGTTTTACTTATAAGCCCGCGAAGAGTTTAAATATAACTTAACTTTAACTTAAGCAATAAAGTTCTTAAGCTTCGATATCCGCCTTATTAACTATACCGACTACGCGCTTTATATTCTCGCCTTTAAGGCCCCTTCCGTATAAAGGTTCTTTAAGACTATTAAGTATATTTAGAACTTTAAGAGCGAGGAGTTAGGCACTAAGGCTATTAAGGACCTTATTACCCGCTTTTAAGCGGGAATATAAACGTTCGATACCCCGGTGCTTACTATACCTATTAATATTAATAAGACGGCCTACCTTTACCTTAATACTTTCTTAATAGCTAAACGCGCGTTAGTTAGCGGAAAGGCGTAGGTAATAGCGCCGCGTAAAAAGGATAATAAGTTAAAAAGCCCGGTAACGGAGAGCGGGGGATAACTACGATAGCGGCAATAAGTAAGATATAATATCTCGCCTATAAGCGGCCTATAAGGCTAGTAAGTAAAACGGGAGACTTAGCAGAGGATTAAAAAACGGTATAGGAAAGATAAGTAAGATAATAATATAAGATAAGGCTTAAATAAAGCTAGTCTTTTATAACGTATCCCGCTAAGGAACTTAAGTATTCCTTAGCGCGGAGACTCCTTACTACTTAGTAAGGCCCGAATATACGCCTTAAAAGAGAGTTAGAAAAACTTTATTATAAGTTTTAGCTAGACGTACTAATCGCCTTAATAAAGATAAAGCTATATAACTAAATATAAGGTAAAGGATCTATAATAAAGCCGCCTATTAACTACCTTAAGCTACTTAGCTACTATTAGCCGGATAGGCCGAAAAAACTATTAAAAGGATAAAGACGGCATACTATTAATACGGCGTAAAGACGCTACTATAAAGCTATTACTTAACACCCCCTTTACTTTATTCTTACTTTAAACTAATAAGGACGTTAGCTTTTCTTTCTTACTTAAGGGAGTTATTATAAAATCTAAATAGCTATGCCCGGACTCCTTACTTTACTCTTAAGGAAGCCTTATAAAACCCTATAATAAGAACGCTTAAAGTATATACTATAAAGGCTCGCTTAAGAAGATATAACGAATATTACTAGTCGGACCCTACTAAGGTTTCCGGGATATAACTATAAAGGGTTAAGAGCTTACTTAACTATAGTTTACGATATCTTTAACTAAGGGAGATACTATAAAAACTATTAAGCGGATTCTGCTAGTATCTTTAGGGGATTTTTAAGGATTTCCGCGGGATATCCTAACTATAGTTCGACCTGTTTTTAACTATAAAAGCACCCCGGAAGATATAAGATAAACCTTACCGCGATTTTTAAGGGATATCTAAGGATATCTAAGGGATTTCCTTAACTATAGTTTATAGTATTTTTAACTAGGCTTATACTTAGTTTATTAAGCGATTTTATAAGGATATCTATAGTTTATTTTGCGTACTATAGATAGTATAGTTAGAGATCCTTAAAATTAGCTTAAAGGACTAAGTATAAAGTAGCTAGCTATGCTTTTAAAGAATAGATAAGCTTTTTACTATTTTTAAACCCTTATATACGATTACGTGCGGTAATTAGTCCGTTATACTAGCCTAACTAGCGGTAATTAGTCCGCAGTACTAGCCCCGACTAGCGGTAATTAGTTTATAGTACTAGCCCCGACCGGCGGTAATTAGTCCGCGCTTTATCCCCTTATCCTTACGCCGTAAGGCGTAGTAATACTATAAAAAACAGCTTATATTACTCTCTTTAAATACTTAACTTTTATAACTTACCCCTTAGCTTTATATTATATCGTAGTCTTTATAGCTGTTTTTATAGTAACTTAGCTTTACCTCCCGCCTAGCCTTTATTATTTAAAAGCCCCCGCCGCGTATATATTTTAAAGGCATAGCTAGTAATCTTTTAGTAGAATAACTAGCTAATACTTAATACTTTTAAACTAGCTAACCTTATTATAGTCTTAAGATTTATAGTAAACGCCGGAGTTTATAGAAACCCGTTTTAGCTAAATTACTAAAGTAATATCCGCACTATTTTTAACTATATATTAAAAACATTGCTTAATAAGTTTTTAGCCGGGTTTATAATAGCGTTTTAAGCTACTATAGTAAAAACCGTATCTTAATTCGCCCGCGGTCTAGCTTATACTATAAAGTTCTCTTTTTAACCTTACTTAACATATACTTTCTTTATATACTTAGCTACTACGCTTAGCCAGGCTATATAAAAGCGTATAAGCACTTTATTATAGTTTATCCGCCGTCTTATTATAACTAAAGGAGATAATAATAATTAGCCTTATAATATATTCCGCCGCTTAATCTTATAAAAGACGCTAATAATAATAAATATAATCCTTAATAGCTTAAGCTTTGCGGGGCTATACTTTAGCAATAAAGTTTTTATAATAGTAACCTTCTGCTTAACTATAAACTATGTTAAGTTCTACTTATAAACTTATAAAAAATCTAAGCGTAACTTAACGCTATCTTAAGAGATAAATATCCTAGGTTTTAATATCCGCTTAATTAGCCGTACTAATTATACGCTCTATAATTTTTTGCTTAAGACCCCTTTTATAGCAAAGGTCTTTAAAACTATTAAGAATATTAAAATCCTTAAGAAAACATATTAAGGATTTAGGCTATTAAGGACTTTATTATACGCTTTTAAGTAAGAATGTAGATATTAAATACTTTAGTACTAACCGTTTTTATTATAAATAGCAGGATAGCTTAGCTTAACTTAAAGACCTTTTAAGTAGCTAAACGCGAATTAGTTAGTAGAAAAGTCTAGGTAATAGCGCTAAATAAAAAAGATAATAAGTTAAAAAGTCCGGAAATAAAAACTAAGGGATAGCTATTTTAGTAGTAATAAGCAAGATATAATATCTCGCTTATAAGCGGCTTATAAAACTAGTAAGTATTATAAAAGACTTAGCAAAGGCTTAAAATAGCGTAAAATCTAAGTAAGATAATAATAAAAAGTAAAAACTAAATAAAACTATGTTTTAATAATATATCCTACTATAAAGAAGACATATCCTTTAGTATTATATCTCCTTATAGTTAAAAAAAACATAAAGACATATACTTAAAAAAGAATTAAAAACATAATTATTAGTTTTAGCTAAATATACTAATTACTTTAATAAAATAAGACGTATAGCTATATAAGTAGCAAAGGCTGTTAACAAGACTTTTTACTTACTTTTCTTAGCTACTTAATTACTATTAGCTAAATAAGCTAAAAACCTATAAGTAAAATAAGGAAAGTATATTATTAACGAGATAGAAATATTTTATTATAAAGCTATTACTTACCGCCCCTTTTACTTTATTTTTACTATACTTAACGAAGATATTAATTCTTTTTCTTTACTTAGGGGAATTATTATAAAATCTAAGCGACTATGCTTAAACCTTTTACTTATCTCTTAAAGAACCCTTATAAAACTTTTTAACGGGAACGCTTTAAGTACACGTTATAAAGATACGCTTAAGGAGATATAATAAATACTCCTAAGCGGGCCTTATTAAAGTTTCTATAATATAACTATAAGTACTTAAGAGGCTTTTTAACTATAGTTTATAATATTTTTAACTAAAAGAAACACTATAAAAACTATTTAACGGATTTTATTAGTATTTTAAAGGCATATTTAGGGATTTCTAAATTATATTAAAACTATAGTTTAATCTGTTTTTAACTAAAGAAACACCTTAAAAATATAAAATAGACTTTACTACAATTTCTTTAAGATATTTAAAGATATTTAAAGTATTTCCCTAATAATAGTTTATAGTATTTCTTACTAGGCTTATACTTAGTTTATTAAGTGATTTTATAAGGCTATTAATAGTTTATTAACGTATTAATAATAAATAGTTAAATAATATTATGAAAATTCCTTAAAATTAACTTTAAAAACTAAGTATAAAGTAGCTAAAGATACTTTAAAGAAAGGATAAGCTTTTTTATAATTTATAAACCCTTATAAATATTTATATATAGTAATTAGTTTATTATATTAGCCTGACTTATAGTTATTAGTCCGTAGTACTAGCCTTAACTAATAGTAACTAGTTTATAGTACTAGCTTTAACCGGCGGTAATTAGTCTATACCTTTTTTCTTTATCCTTATACTATAAGGCGTAGTAAAAACTAAGTAAGGAGTTTAAGCATAGCCGCTTAGAATTTTTTATTTAGGCCTAAACAAATTAGCCTTAAGACTAACTTTTATAAGATTAGCTTAAGATATTAAAGCTTTAAATAAACTTTATAAATAGTTTAAAAGATTTAATAAAATTTTTAAATAAAAATACCTTATTTTTAAGTTATTATTATTAAGAAGTATTAGCGAATAATCTTTAAAATGTTTATTAACTATTAGCTTTTTAGGTAAATTTAAATATAATTGTCTTTATAGCTTAATCTTTATTATTATAGCTAATAGCTTTAACTAAACTAATTATAAGTATTAAAAGATATTATATATATAAAAGTATTATTTTACTAAAAGTAGTAAATAGTATTATTAAGTAAAATTAGCTTTAAATTCAAAGTTATAATATATCTGTTTATATTTCATCCGAGTTTCTTAATATTAAAAGATTTTTTAATAATAATTCTATTCTTAAAAACCGCTACTTAAACTATTATAATTACTTTTACTTTTATATAATAGATCTATAAATTATATAAAAGCTATAGGCCTTTTTAAAGTATTTTTTAACTTTTAAAATTACTACTTTTACTTTATATTTACAACGTATTATAAGTAAACTAAAAGAAAAGTTAAAAGCTATAAAATATATAGTAGCTTTTTTAATATTGATATTTATTCCTTTATATTTGTTTTCTTATTAATAGTATATAAATATAACCTAAATATATTTTACTTTATTTAATAGTTAAAGCTTTTAATTTACTTATATAATATAATAGTTATCTACTTAAGAAGTATACTAGCTATAAAGCTTAAGTTAGTTTAAATTAGGTTAAAAGCATAGTCTTTTAGCTAAACGAATAAACCGCGTAAACTTACTATAAAATTAGCTAACTAGCGCTTTTAAAAGCGCTTATACATTTACTAACAGCCTAGCCCCGCTATAAGTAGACCCGCTTAAGCTTAGTCCTTCTTTAGCGTAATAACGACTTATAAAAGGCGCGGTCTTTAGCCTTAGTTTAGTTTTAAACTAAGATAATAAAAACCCGTATTAAATAACTAGCAATTTTAATATTAATAACGCGGCGCGGTGCTAATATAATAATTCGGTAAAGGCTCTCTTTAAGACTTAGTAACCTTTAAAGCGCCCCCGGATTAGCTTAAGGCTAGCAGAATTATATAGTCTGCTAAGTCTCGTAGCGGCTAAAATAAAGCGATAATCTAAAATACGTATTTTAGCGGATAATTAAATACTTATAACGGTTTACCGATTTATAGTAACTAAGGGATATATTAATTACTTACTATAAAGTTATTATTACTTTATAGGGGGCTTATAGTAGTTTAAGTTTATTAACTAACTAACTTATTTATTACTAGCGCCCGCTTTTTTCTTAAGTAAAAGAGTAAAAACTTAATACTAGCTTATTTAAGGAGTAAAAAAATATTATACTTAACTTTATAATATACCTTATATAAGGTAGCTAGTAGCTAAGCGGGGGGTGCCTTATTAAACTAGTAAGACGGTTACCTTATAAAGCTAGTATAAGGGGTAGTAATACTATTAAGTGTTATTAGTAGTATTTTATCTCTTAATATAATAGCAACCCCTCCCGTTATATTATAATTATAATACTTAACTTTAGCTCTTTATTTAAGACTAGGCAATAGATAGTAACTAGCTCGGCTACGTTAAGCTAATAAGGCAAGCACGTAATAAGCGCGCGGTAAAAAGCGGGGCATAAGACTTAAGGCGCATATAATAAGACGTCGGGCAGCTTAGGCCTACGGGTAACTATAAAAACTAAAAGGCACGGCGCGCGAGGCCTTAAGAGCCCGCGTTAGCTAAGGTATCCCTGCTTATAGGAACCGGGGCCTATAAGCAGCTTAAAAGCGTGCTGCTATAAAAGGGGGATAGTTATAAGGTAGCTAGTAGCTAAGCAGGGGGTGCCTTGTTAAACTAGTAGTATAGTTGCCTTATAAAGCTAGCATAAGGGGCAGTAATACTATTAAGTGTTATTAACGTACTTTTATTTATTAGTACGATAGTAACCTTTCTTATTATATTATACCTTAGCTAATATATTATATAAGTAATATTTTACTAAAACTACATAGCTTTTTATATGTTAATAGAAAACAAATATAAACTTAGTATTAGTAAAAGATAAGCGGAAAAGTCTACTTTATAGCCCGAGAGCAATAATAATAATAATAGACACTAAATTAATTATAATACGCTAAAACAGCATAATAATAATCTAGCTAATACTTCTTTATGCTTATAAAAGACTCTTTTTTCCTCTTTTTTTCTTAACTAGAACTTAGACCTTTAAGCGATTTAAAATTTACTTTTCTTACTACCTTTTTTTCTTCTTTTTATGCCTTAGTGCCTTCTTTTTACTTTATACTCTTATTTCTTATATATAGTTATAAGGGCTAATATAGTAAGACTTAAATTAAAAAAGCAGCAAAGGGTTTTTCTTTAAGTTTTTTAGTTTCCTTTTATTTAAAACTAAGCGATAGCTTAAAAACTTAAATTAAGTCTTAAGTATAAACTTAATAAATAAAGAAAGCTTTTATTTTTAAAAGCTACTTATAAATACCCTTTTTATTTAAAGTATAATATATTATAATAAGTTAAAATAAAAAAGTAAGTTAAAAAGAACTTATTTCTTTTATATATAAGTATTTAAATAACCTTAATAAGATATAAACCATTTACTTTAAAGTAAAACACTTTATAGCTGTTTAAAGTAAAGGCTTATTAAAAGAATAGCTATAATATAAAACTATAAAGTAAGTAATTAACAGCGCTATAAAAATATTAAGCTAATATATAATATAAGCCTTAGTTTCTTTTATATTATTTAAAGTAAAAATAACTAAATAAGTAGGAATAAAGATCTTTTGCTTTTTTTAACAATTCTTTTAAAAAATAGTGCTAGACTTGCTTTTTTTGCTATAAGAGCTTTCTAAGAATTAATAAAGTTAAAAAGTAGTAGTTAATATAATCGTAAAAGTTATATATATTATATAAATTATATAATTTTCAAACGTTATTATACTTTTAAGTATTTTATATAAATATAGTATAATAAGCCGGCAAAAAAACTAGTTAACTTCTTTTATTACGTTACGTTTTTTACGTTAAACTTATAGCCCTTTTTTTATATTTCTCGCTTATTATAAATTTTATAAATCTAAAAGCCTAGTATATAACTTATTATTAAACAAGGATTATTATATTATATAATTTTAACCTTATAGCTTTTATAATTACTATAAAAAAAGGTATCTCTTATAAAGCGATTTACGGCGTTATATAACGCTATTAAGATAAAACTAGCTACTAAGTTTTATTTTAATAAAAAAGCTTAAAATAATAAAAAACTTTAATAAAAGAGATATTATTTTGTTTATTTATCTTTACCTTTTTATATCCCCTTAGCATCTTAGTTATTAAGCTAATATTACGTATTTCTTATAAGCTTTTTTATAATAGCTTTAATCTAAAAAGATTAAATACTACTATATATTTTATTACTAAAAGCTTAATATAAACTTAGCTACTTAACGCTTTATTTTAGCTAAAAGATATTACTTAAAGCTACTTTTATTTTAAAATATTTATAATTTCTTTAATAAGATTTTAATAAAGCATAAAATAAATTTTAAACTAAGTAAGTTTTATATTTATAAGTAAGTTATACTTTTATTTTTCTTAAATTTAATATTAACCTCTTTAAAGTATTAAACTTTATAAAAAGAATATTAACTGAAAAATAACGCTTATTTTATATTCTTAAATATTTTAAAGAGTTTTCTCTTTAAATTAATAGACTTTTCTTTTACTTTTAATAAACAACTTAAATATAAAGTATAGTAATATTATAAAATAAGTTATTATAAAATACTTCGCTAAATAGTATTTTATAAAAGTATTATTATTTTAACTTATATATATCTTTATTTATACTTACGCTTTATTTTAAAGATACGTATTAGTACTAGCCCGCCCCGCCTATTTATACCGCTTATATATAGTAAGTACCTATACTTTTTAAATGCTTACGCGCCAACGCCCGCCCGCCCGCGCTTATATATATAGCCTATATATATAGCGCTCTTAGCTATAGCTTAATTCGCTTAAAAAATGTATCTTTTGAAGCTTTCGCGAGATATATATATAATACGGCCTATTAATTAATCCGGGCCCTCTACCGGTACCGCGGGCGAGGTTATAAGCGCGCTTTTAATACCCTTAACTCGGCGGCGGCGTTATAGCCGCGCGCCCTTAATTCCCTTAAGGCCGCCCGGCGACGGCGATTTAGCCGCGC